>JAULBM010062735.1:0-10256 GCA_032357055.1 Geukensia granosissima | reverse complement strand
ACTCATCACCGGAAATTCTCCAAACGATTTTCTTGCACAGCCAAACGAGTTATGATTTAGGACATATGTAGCCGTGATGACTAGCACTTGGAAAAAAATAGAACAAAATATTAGCAGATACAGAATCTAGAAAGAATATTTTAGGCTCCTATAGTCATGTAATCGCTCACCGCTCAAAGATTTTTAGAAAAAAAAAAACGTAAATTTTCAAACTAATTGAAAAAAGCAGGTCTCAGTGGACCCAATATTACACAATAGATGAATTTCACGTTTTTATTAATAAATTAATTTATCTGAATAATTTAATCTGAGTAATTCACTGAATATTGTGACGTAAAAAACTTTACTGTGACAAGAGATATAAAAAAGCAAGCTCCATACAGCGGTAGACGTTCGTGCCTCTCTTACTAATAATAATAATAGTCCGGTCATATAGGCCAAATTATTTGGGGCCGAGAACCGAACATATTTTTTCTAAAGAAAGGGCATGTTGGATGATGTTCTGGAAAACCAAACAAAATATATTAAAAAATGGCCACTTAAGAGCAATTAAACCAAAGTTTGGTTCAGATTGACTCAGTGGTCTCACAGAAGTTGACGTTAACTTAAAAAATCCCATGTGTCCAATGTTAAACTAAGTCCATAGCGGCCATTTTGGATGACGTCCTCGAAAAACGAGGCAACTTTAACACAAGGGGGAAAGTTCGCTTCTCTCTCAATCAAGTATTCATACATCGAAGCGTCTCTGCGCCGAATATTGCTTTAAAGGGACATCTAATGATCATACTACAGAAGTTTACTCTAGATTGGACTTACGGTTTCAAGGGAGTTAATGGAAATATTAAAGTTGTTAAAGTTTACGACGACCGTCACTTCAAGTGTTTATAGAATAGCTCACCTGACATGGTCAAGTCAGCAAATTAGACTTATTTTCATCCTGGTTGTGAAAATAAAGAATAAACAGCTTATATCAGTAAACAGTAAGATTATTTCTATATACTGTGTGAATTAGGCGTTTTAAGAAATGTCATTACGGCCGGAGTTAGATGATTCAACGTTCTTTTGGCATCAAATACTTATTGAATATATACAGAAGAATGCGGGCGGTCGTTAGCCCTCGGCTTTTTCATAGCTGTGGTCAGCCCAAGATTGACAAATAATTACTCGTTTGTACCAAACTGGCCTTGTTTAATGTCATATATCTTTCTAATCAAAATACAGCATTATAACTAGGAAACCCCATATATAAAAATTAAGATCGCAATGTCAAGTTAAATATCGTCCTGCAAGGGGAAATACAAGTTTATCTTCGTCAGAAGAAATGTTGGACCCCGAAGCCGTTTTTTGGTCTTCAAATCAATAAACTGTTCAAATTTTAAATAGCAAAATCTGAATTGTTTTCCTACAACCACGAATTAAATTTTTAAACTCCACGAAAATTTGGATTTTCACGAAATGGCTTTGTTAATATCTAAAATCATCTAACTTATTGATATCTCCAATACATCAATACGACTACAAAAATCTTCAGATAATTAAAACCAGTATTGTAAAAAATGTACACTTTCTTTTAACGTCAAGAAACAAAAGTCATTATTTTTCAGCAGAAAAAAATTCTATATACAAAATCAGATTTTTCATAATTGGGAAAAATTGATAAAGTTTTGAAATACATATACATGTATCTGGGATCTGTTATTGAGGCTTCTGGTAAATTCTATAAATGTCACATTGAATTATCCAAAAAGGAACAAAGTCTTGTTCTCTATGTTTAAATACTTAATCGTATTGACAACTTATCTATAAATATATCTAAAAACATTTGACACTGTTATCAAGCCTATTTTAATATATAATGCTGAAGTTTGGTATATTTACATTGATTTCTATATGCAAAAGTACAGAAACTCATATCTTAATATTTTAACATTGATAGACAGTATAACATTGAAAAAGTGAATCTTTAAATTTTATAAATTTGTTATGGCATTATTAAAACAGGCAGTAAACATAGCAGCCAATATCTCTTATTGTAAAACTACAAAATTTGAAACGCAAGGATAGAAACGGATGTTATAAATCCTTTTTTGTTCATCGAAATCCCTGCACTCAGAAGGAATTTACAGCTGGTCTACTTTTGTAGAAAACATCTGCAATTCGAATAACATGCATAAAATTAAATGAATTGGATGATATTGATTTTAACAACAACAAAAAATTATAATAATAAAAGTCGTTTGAAGGAAGAATATGAAATAAAAATTCTTTGAAAAATTACAGTCTTTAACTGAAAAAGTAAACAATTTTTATATAGAAATTAAAAAAAAATAATTGTTATAAATAGAAAAAGGAACAAATGTGAGAATAATTGATCACTGTTTAGAACATCATAAAGGTTAAAAGTGAAAATCGTATTAGTCAGTAATGTGACCTTGAAGAAAACAGAAGATGAAAACCAAATCTTTTTTACTTGTACAAAATATTCAGATTAAGAAATATTTTCATAACAAATGTTTAAAACAATTATTTGGAAGTTATATAATTTGTTTTAAAATGGAACTTCAAATTAAAATACATTATATCTATGTCTGAACTTATCCAGCTTGCTGCTACATTTACAGTCACAGCTGCTCAAGTGTATATCCAGGTTAATATGATTTAATATGAACCGCTTTGTGGTAAAAATATGTATTTATTCAATAATCGTTTAACTATTATGTAATATAAAAATAAGCTGGACCACCTCAGCCAAAATCACCAGGTCATACCGGGAAAAAGGGAAACAAATTTAGCAGAAACATGTCGCATATTGACAACGAAGTAGGTGATGCCAGACAGAAATCACCAGACAGTAGAACAATTCACATTTTCGGCCAAAACTGCGAAGGCAATAGATCACCAGGCAACAGATCAGTTGAGGGAGAGGGGAATAGGGAAAATAGCGAAACTGATTAAAAGAAGTTAATAATAAATGGACATCGCTGAATATATAGCCTGTCTGGTGAAGGTAAATACATAAAAGCGTTTTAGACGCAGTAATTATCATAAAGTTATTTAAGACATGGATCGCCTGTCTTTTATTCCATATTCGTTCTTTTAATATTTAAACATTTTACTGCAATGTATATCCGGTCATCAGTTTTACACAATCTTATTTTTGGTCCAGACATAATCCTCTGTAAACCTACTCCTTTGCCTCCCATTCAAGTTCTAAGCTCCGGCAATAGTACAAATCATTGTACAAGATGCCTTCACTAATTATGATGGTTTATACACCTAGATTTGGTTTAATTCGTTCAGTTACAATATATATAGGTTACACACAACTATAATGATAAGTTGTGTTCTGAAAATCCTTAGTTATTGCGAAACCACAAATGATCACTTGGTGCAGATATAGTGATGATGCGCTATAAAACCTTACTTAGGATCTTCCCTCCTCAGCGCCGTTTATATAGGACCGATTCGAACACAAGTGTAATTAAAATCAACCCCCAAAATTGTATGAAACAAATTAAAGGCAGATCGTTTCGACGTTATATGCACGCCAGAGAAAGCACGGATGATTTGACAATGTGTGAGCCGGGGTCTTTGTATCAATTTATATCTCAGGTATGAAAGCGTATCTTCATTTGTATGTATATAATGGGAATAATTCACGACAGTTCCAAATTTGATGACCTTTCAGGACAAGTTCGTTTTCACACGGACGGTCTGGTGTCCGACATACCATTACTATTAACTGTCGCCTTTGGTTAAAAAAGACATCAAAGTAGGAATTTTGTTTTGGTAAACTTTACACTTGTTTTGTGTGGCTAGATAAATGTTTAATGACAATATCCCAAATAAACAAGCAAAATCCATATCAAAAACCTTCATCAAAGACGAGGTGTAAACAAACACTTGTCTATTGTGATTTTATGTTGTTTTAACGATATAACTGAAAAAAACTTTTTTTGCAAGTTTTATCTTATCGTGGAAGGACGATTATAGTAAATGGTGATAATTGTAAATTGATTGATAATTCTTGAAAATACATAGCTCAAGTGCTCAAGTTAAAGTTTTGACTTTTTTGGGCGGGGTGGGGGTTTGTCCATACTTTTAATTGGGATGAGGAGAGTTGACTTGAGGGACCAGGCTAAGACACAGAAATATATTAAGGTCTTATTAAAATTTCAAAACTTCCCAAAAGAAGGAATGCTCGTCTTGTCTGCTCGCCTGTACTGGATACTTGTTTTGTTTGACCAGATTCAAATAGAGCTCTACATGTAGTTTGAAAATGGGGCTAAACCTATGCTCCAAATTTTTACGCCTGTTTCGGAGGGTACTTTGTTACAAATCTTATACTTCTTTCATATTCACACGGAATTTGACCTTGTATTTTTTTATTTTGAATCACCCATAAGATTTATCCGTTACACACCAAGTCATGTTAAACGGAATGTTTTTTTTTTTATATATTGAAGATGTTATTTAGTACGAGTGATCTCTATAATCCTGATTTCTTTGTTGTTAGATCCATGGTCGATTTAAGCTTCTATCCTTGACATCACCACGAGATCCGGACAATAAAGTAATCTAAATCAGACGATAAAACGACAAAATCAGATGAATCGTCAAATCTCTGAATGAAATACAAAGATACACGATGTGTCAGCCGATTGCATTTTATTTTCGACGTTTGTCAATTCTTTTAATTTGAATAAAATTACAGAAAGTTCGCTATCAATCAAAAACTCAAAACTGAATGTCGTGCGAAAAATGTGATTTTGTAATTGTGCAATAATTTTGAATAGGAAAAGGTGTGCTAATCTGACAAATGACCGAATTTAATATCTGTGTTTCAGATAACGTGATATTTGGACAGAGCTTTTAAGTTGATAAAAAATGTGTTTACTTTTTATTGTTTTCGAAATTCACGGAGAAACACAATGATCTTGGACAGGGAACAAAGTTGTATTTCCGGAGTCGAAGCTAATAGTGTTTAAATAAATTGACTTTTGCCTGATAAGACGTGATTTTGGTTAGACACTTAAAATATATATCACAGGAATAGTCGCCTTTAAAGACATAATAAAGCAAACATATTTTATGTTATCCTAAAAATCAAATATTATTTTATCAATATTTCATATTTATATCTGAACGACAGCTTTAATTAAGAATTAAAATGTCATATCTACTTAATAATCATAAATAAGGACATACAATATTGTCTTGCCAGAATGTTAATGGTCATAATCATAACGAGATTTAAAATCAAAATTGCATTTTTTAAGAATTTATTCACCTGATAAATTAAAACATAATTGTCAAAGATAAAGCAAATATTAGTCTAGCCAGAATGGCCACTTGTAAGTATACTAATGTATAAGCTTAAACGCTACGATGACCATTTCCGGTAGACCGCAATAAAGCCAACTTTCAAGTTATTGATATTATCTAATTTTCACGACAAGTTTCGTTCCTTCTCTCATTGTTGTAGACATAATAATTCATCATTTAAATGGTATTCAAGTATAATTTTGGCAGCACAATTTTAATGTGGCCGCTTTATCTAATTTTTGCAAAAACAAATGTAGTTTGTCGAGTGGCAATTTAAATAGAATTTCTTGAAACAGAACTTTTCGATGTCTTGATTTTTAACCGAATTTTCGTTGAAATTTCCTCATTGGCTCCATGAAATTTGCCATTATGAAATGTATTTAATTCATGCAAATAGAAAATAGAAAAACCAAAAAGCACTGCATACGAGTGATAACAAGCACGAATACAGTAACCCGTAAGTCAATAACGGGATCGTCAACACAATAAACACCATAGCAAATTGTTCCAACCAAAAAACTTCAGAAAACACAAAAATTTTACCCTCAAAGACAAGAGGTATACTGCCCCTGTGAGGTCACAAGCGATACCACAGTTTCCAGGTTTGCTATGACTAAATTCAACTATCCGTTTAACCTAAAAAATACAGAATGCAGTTAAAATTGGAGTTACCCATCTTCAATGTATAAAACTGCACTCAATTAAGTCAGACCTCTCGGTTAAAAGCTGTAGGAGGAGTTACTTACTCAAAATGGACACCCATCTAATAGGTTAATGATGAAAATGTCTAAGTTAAACTATCCGTAGAATTTTGAAAAGTGATAAAAGGCAACCAAATATAGGAGGTGCCAATTTTCAATGTGTATACAAACATACAAATCCCGGATTACATGCCGTAGGTAGAGTTTACCACACAATATGGTCCCCCTTATTGTAACGACAGAAACTTGTATACCCCAAAAACTTCGTTTGCGGTGGTATAATAACTGGGAAATATAGCATACTGGCTAGGACTATACAATCAGTTTTTGTTAAACAACCGAAGAGGCGATGCGATAGCACGGAGGATGAAGAGATAGACCACTATTGTATTTTTAAATTTCCGAGAAGCAGATATTGGTATCCAGTAAAAACATTTCGAAAATGTAAAAAATCTCAAAATTTTTTATAACAATGACTGAGAATGCGTTATTAAGTGAATTTATAAAATATGTCATGTATATAGGAATATAAAACAAAACCATTAATGTGCAGGTAACACAATTACTAATCTCTAAACTTATATTAAGACAACAAGTTATGCAGCAAGTATTGTTTTAGCTTAGGATGGTCTTGACCGAAATTAAATTCCACAACCATGCAGACCGAGATAACATATGCAGGAAATTGTTAAGGTGTAATATCTTGATTGTTTTCTCTTACTCCAGAAGCGTGAAACATTTCATTCAGAAACAATGTTCTTTCATCTTGTGCAAACTGATGGGCATGATTAAACTCCTTGCGATTATGAAGAAAAACAAAAGTCGTAAAGATAGAAAACGAAAGTCATCTTGATGGTTTAGGGTATTCCTGATATTTGATATTGTGGTTTTTATTGTCTTTTCTATTGTTTTTTAAATTTCATTATTTTTAGCCAAAAACTATGAATGAACCAAGGACTTAAAACAACATAGTCAGCAATAATGTAAATTATGCAAATGAACGAAAGTGATCACCAATAGCATACCTCACAAATCACTGAAATTTCTGATAGCGGTCAAAGAAAAAAAAATCGGCAAAATAGGATACCTAGTAAAACAGAATGAACGACCGTTATGACAATACAGAAGCACGACACATCAAAAGGTATTTGGCGAGACCGTGATTGTGAGATATTCGTTCAGATGAACCAGATCGATGTCATGTGAAGTCTTCAAAGACACATTTTCTCATCACTATAAAACACCGTCTTTTGTTGTTAAAATGTCGTTGATTACACATCAAAAATAATCTGCTGATTGTTAAACAAGTAGGACAACTTTTTAAGGCCTTGCTAACTTGCGACGTAACAAGCTTATATAAAAACCAGACGCCTTCAACAGCTTGTACGCTCAAGACAGACTCCTTACTGATCTTTGCAAGGATGCAATTGTGTACAAAATTTTTAGAGAGTACAATTTGCTCAGTACTTTAACATAATAAGACTTTAAAGTGAATTTCCCCATAAGTCATATTTTATACTAAGTTTGGCAGTGACAGCTATAATTTTGGTAGAAGACATTACAAGGACCATTCCACCAAAAGTTGTTACAATTTTACTTATTTTAGTAATCAAAGTCATCTTGGTTGTGCGGATGAATGCTTAACAAAATTTGGACTACCAAAGGAACGTTCCACCAAAATTTGGTTACTATTGGCGCAGTTGTTTCAGATTACAAGATTGTCAAGTGAATTCCCCATAGAGTCTTATGTTAAACTAAATTCGGTTGTGACGGCCATCTTGGATAGTGGGCGGTGATGCCGGAAACAATTTTGATAGAGGACAATGTAAGGAACTGATTCCACCAAAGTTTGGTTTCAATTGGCTCAGTAATTAAAGACAATAAGATTTTTAAAATATTGTACCTCTTTTTGAATTATTAACGGCAGTCATCTTGGAAGGCAGACAGGGATGCCGGATACAATTTTGATAGAGGACCATCTTAGCTTAGATCATTCACCAAAGTTAGGTCTATATTGGCTAAGTGGTTTCAGACGGGACTATTTTTTTTTATAATTATTGACAGACGGGCAGACGCCAAGTGATGGCCAAAGCTCACATAACCTTTAACATCAGGTGAGCTATAAAGGAAGTAATAGGCAGTGAAAAAAATATAAATAAATAAAAACAAGCTCATCAGCACAAATCGTAAATACAATGAAAACCTTAGAACTCTGCCTCTTGAGCTATTTATTTTCATCCGTCTGGTACGTTTTTTTTATGAAAGGCGTTTTCTGTGACACATAATGAAACATAGAGAAAATGGGTCCATGGGACACGGATAACCCTGTTTTAAAATTCCTTATATAAGTAAAGGAATAGCAGGTTGAGAATGAGTAAACCTATACCCCATTATTTGCTGGAAAAAACTTTAACACTCAATTGCTTCTGCATTAATATTTATTATCAAAAATATACTTTCTTTCTTTTATAAATTAAAACATATATAGTTAACAATCAGCTCTCCCTCTCTATTCTTGTTAACCGATATCATTTAATTAAAACATTTAAAGAACCAATCCAAAAATAATGTAAGGTAGGGTTGGAAAGCAATATATAAATAATAAATGGTAATGAAAAACCTTTTGTGTTCCATACTCTTCCAATTTCTTATTAAAATTGTATGGGTGTGGAGGGTCCTTGAAAAATATTGCCTTTCAACCAACCTATACTAATGTTTCTGGAATAACCATAATCGAGATGAAGCCACAAAGAGTAAACAACATTAAGAATAGTATTAGAATGAGAATTGACTATTATAAATATATTAGATAATGTTTGTGACAGATGACATACCATTCAGTCATTTGAAACTACCAGAGCTCAGATTACTAATATGCTGTTTTTCCTACATGAGAACTTTGTACCTTCAACATATTGATTCTGCAACATTCTATTTTTAATCAAAAAGGAGCAAAAATTGAAACACTGACATGTTAATCAGACCTTAACTCCAAACTAGAAGATCATGTGGCTCAGCCTGTTTTGTTAACATGTCACAGAGGTGATCAGAAACAAAAATTGGTCATGGCCCCATTTAAATTTCCAATGAGGTCAAAATGTAAAATTGTTTTATAACATGAAATTTGCAAAGATGTTTCCTGTAACGTCGGTTCTTATTCACTTCGAAAATTTTAAAAGAAATATTTTTCGAAAATGGCAAATCAAAACCAATTATTATCTAGGGCAGAGATTTTTTTTTGGAACAAACTGATCTCAAAATGATGCAATACAATAGGTTTCAGTCCATTTAGGCAAGTTGTTTCAGAGAAGATTAAACTGAAAAAGTAAATGGGCAACATACGCCAAGTGATGACAAATGGTCACATGGCCTTTGGGCGAGCGAACAATAAAGATAGAGTTTTATAGAAACATAGGTAAAGGGACTTAAATGTTCGAATCATTTCCAGTATTTGTTTTTTTAATTTCCACAATACTTTACTGGATAAAGGGAGTGGTACACATGGCATATTTCAGTTTTTCAATTAAATTTTACAAATTTACTAGATATTCCCTCCATGGATTGAAAAATATAAAAATGACTTTCTACACTGTGAAGATTACAATAATCAAAGGCCAAAATATATGAAATGTCTATTTCTTTCGGTGAGACATGACATAATTCAGCCATGTTATTAAAACATTAGAAGTATGATACAAAATGCATGGATTTAGAAACTTTGACTTTGCCTTCGTGGCAATGTATATATATACATACATGTAAATGTATACAGATAAGGTGGCCTAAATGATGTCTATAATCTGTCTGTAAGGGTGGTTTCAAATTACCCCTAGTGCAGTTATCACAAGATTGTCAATCTGAATAATTTCAGTGTTGTTCTAGGCTTTTTATGCACAAGCGTTCAATCCTTTGTAGGATTTCAAACAGATTCTCAACATACAGTTCAATCTGACTGTAAGCAGAAAGACTGTCAAATTGAGTGCAAAATGTATTGTCACTATTAAGCAAATAGTCTTAATATGACTTCATCACATTTAAACACTAGCTTTCCAATGGTGTTTTTTTAAAAGGAATTTACATGTCTTCTATGTTCATATATGTCTTAATATGTGATCAAGTCATTGCCATGGATAGACTGTCTTCTGTGTCCATATCTGTCTCTATCTGCATCATATTCTGTTCTTCCTCTCCTTCCATTTCTACCTGACATGCTTCAATGACCTGGGCTTC
>JAULBM010062724.1:0-10256 GCA_032357055.1 Geukensia granosissima | reverse complement strand
AAGTAATTCTGATATTTTTATTTAGCATGGGTCAATCTTAAACATTTTGAAATATGATTAAATTGAAAAAAGCCGATATCTGAAGTGAACTGCGCCGACAGTAGTCCGTATATTTAAGGTTTCTGGACCATAATAAAATTGGAGGTAAAATATTTTAATTTTTGAACAATTTATAGGAAATTGTGATTTCCTTCTAAAAGATATAATGAATCTGTGTAGAAAAATTTTCTTCTAACCTGTTTTATTTCATCAAAAGATTTACTAAAATAAAGTACTCTTTTCTGATATTTTTATTATAGATTCTTCAAGAACTTTTGGGTATTTGTAATAATCACTTGGTTACTTATGGTCCGAATACATTCACTCTAAAAATTACAATCTCCTCTTGCACAAAAGGTCGTAAGTATTACGAGTGGTTGTATTTCACATACATTATACAGAACTTACAAGTATTCCTAAATCTTGCGACTTTTTGTGAAATGTTCACCAGTATCAACTCATATTGTATAACATTGTGTATTTATCATTTACTGCAGTATTTGTGTAAAAAAAGAATTATTTGTGTATTAATTTTCATATATAGGGCAGATTGTGAATATTTCATTCACATGGTGTTTATTTTTGTATTGTTGTTTATTGAGTTGTTTGTTGTGATTGGTTGATTTATGATTGTGTGTGTCAGGTGATACTGACAGTGTTAAAGTGTTTGTAAATGTGATCATTGTTAATGCATATACATTATATTATATTTTATTTTATTTAGTTATTGGGCAATATACATGTATATAAATACAATCCAGTATATAAAAACATTTTGGTTTTACTATGACAATTATGTTGGTTTTTAAGTCGTAACATGTTATACTTAATTTAAAATTTTAAACCTAAATTAGGTACACTTTTAATCTATGTCAGAGTTTGCTGGAATGGGTAAACAGGTTGTGAAAGAAAAACTGTCTTCCATATTCTTATTAAATTGTGTTTATTTTGTAGACTGAAAAAAGTGCAAGTAACTTGCAATAATACTTTTTAGCAATCGCGATGTGTTTTAAGCTGCGCCGAGATTTTAATTCTCTACGGGGATTTTACATTATGAATTTAGCCATTTGTTTGCCGGAAGTGACCAATTGCACGCGCTAGCGCGAGACCGGGAGTATACATTGTCAACGCTGGGTAATAATTAAGTAATTTAACTAAAATTAACTAACCTACAAAAATGCTTAATGGCGCGCCTGAATGGAATTTTATAAGTAATTCTTCTATTATGCATCGAAAGAGGAAGTCCGAATAAAGAAATGAGAGCAATTTTTCAAATTACTTTATTTAGGTCAAACTTCAGCGCTCCCGCCAAAAACAAAGATGGCCAACCCATAACGTTAAATCCCCGTAGAGAAATTCAGGGGCAGATAACAGTATGTAAAACGCTTTTGTATAGTGTAAAGCATGAACCGGTAACCGTGGGATAATTCTTTCTTTTGATTTAAAATAAATCCAAAGGCAGAAACGCACATATAACTTAATTAAGCCCGATATTCGCACTCCAGAAAAGCTTGACATAGAGTATAGTAGTATTATCTTAAATATTAATTTTGTTGTACGAATTGATTGTTTTAGAGAAACTTTTATTTCTACAAAATTTCATGTAATTACTTTTACATTTTTTTTAAAAAAATATTTCGAAACTATATGTGTGAACCACTATTCATAAAATATACCTGAAATGTTCTTTTGTCATACAGTGAAATTCCCCATGGACACATTACAAATGTAGTGACAAATATACTAGTATACTTAACCAGCTATAGTCCGTTACGAGATTTTGTGAGGATATTCGACGTTTCATAATTCTACGCATAATTTGACATTATACTGCAGGAAAATTTGCATCATGTTTTTATCAACTTTTGGAGGCCAAACTTTGTACACAATTTATCATAGCATTTTAACCCTAAATTAAGCCATCCGCATTGAGATATTGAAATTTTTAGAAGACTGTAACAGATTAATTGTGAAATATCATGCTCGTTTTGAAGAAAATTGGTGATAAAAAATTGTTATATTCTCCCTACGTGAATTCCCCCTACCAACTGGACTGGTCAATTGTACAAATATGGTTTCTACTGATTGGGTAATATAAAATATTAGGCAATGTCCTGAACGTTAACCCCTGGTATCAGTTTAAAACACATGTATCAGTAGGCACAACAAAGTGGACACTTATGGTAATCTTATTCGTGCAAGGCATGAAAATATTAATCATCGTATTTGTGCTTATCAAAATACACCAAGTTTTGTCCGCATATTTATGAACAAAATGCATGAGAAAATAAGAAACCATATATCTTATTAAAATTAAAAATGCATAAATTTATATAATGTTTTTGCTCAAGTAAAATTAAAATTTTGTTAATCTCAAGTTCTTTCCTTATGGTAGAGCAAGTCCTGAATTTCTCATGTTTTCTCGCGGTAATTTTTGGGTTGGAGCAATTTCGTGAATTTTCATTTGGAAAAAGAAAGTTTTGCATTTCGAAGTTAACGTCTCAGTTCTGCAGCTGGTAAATCAGCAAATCGAAGAAATTTTTATTGTCCAACCATTGTAAAATTTTCTTCACATAAAGTTTTGGTTTAAAATATTGATTCTTGCAGTATTTGTTTTAGGTATTGCTATAGTTCGGGCGTATTTATATGTAATTTAGGTGTCCACTTGCCGGCCAAAACATGATAGACGGGTTCATTATCGTTTAATGAATGAAATTTCAGGTGTGAAAGCTACAAGTAGCTTTTTAAGGGTTTTCGCCAAATATTACAGTTTAAAATATCATAGTTGAAGATTTGAATGACGCAAACGATTTGTCTTTTGTTTAAGTAAGAAAATATGTCTGGAGACTTAAAAACTCGTCGTAGTTCTCGAGAAAATTGCTCAAGTAATATTTACTACGATTTACACACGGTTAAAACCATATGAAGGTATTTTTCATTGTCTTTTTCGTGTATGACAATCGATTTTTATAAAACGAAGAGAATGAACTCGTAAGGTTATTCTTTAAACGATCCATTAATTTTTTACATCCAAAATTATCTTTGATCGTTTTCATACAAGCCTTTTCAACCCCATAAAATCTCGTTACGATCTATAACTATCGGGATTACAACGGTATAAAGAAAGAATCCGTCATAAAAGGTTAAATAGACCTATAGTCCGTGACGAGATTTTGTAAGGGAATTCAACGTTTCATATACATTTGTACCACATTGTACTTTTGCAACGATTACAACTAAACAAATCGAAGGTTAAAATTTATGACACTTGAGAATAAAAGATTTCTCCACAATTCCACGTATATGCTGACATTATACTGCACGAAACTTCGTAGAATTTGGGGGTCAAAATCCATGTTTATATCAACTTTTGGAGGCCAAATTTGTACACAATTTTTTATTATAGCATTTTAAACGTAAATTAAGCCCTCAACATTGAGATGTTGAAATTCTTAATAGACTATATCAGATTGAATGTGAAATTTCATGCTAGTTTGGCAGAAAATTGTTGATAAAAATGTGTTTAATTTTCCCTACGTGGTTTCCCCCTACAAACTGGACTGGTCAATTGTACAAATATGGCTTTTACTGATTGGACAATACAAAATATCAACCCATGTCCTGAACTTTAACCCCAGGTATTTATTTCAAACAAACTACAAAGTGGACAATTATCGGAATCTTATTCGTGTTAGGCATGGAATATTCATCGCCGTATTTGTGATGGTAAAATACACCAAGTTTTGTCGGCATATTTATGAATAAATTTTAAAAATATGAAACAAAAGATTTTATTTAAACACAGGATAGTATATAATATGTACTTTATTTTTATATATATATTGTGTTTACTATAGTAAGTTTGTTTAATCTCAAATTCTTGTATGGCAGAACTAGTCCTTAGTTTCTAATATTTCAACGGGGTATTTTTTTGGTTTGGGGCAAAGGCGTGAATTTTCGTTTGGGAAAGGAAAGGTTTGCATTTTGAAGGTAACGTTTCAGTTTTGCAGCTGGTAAATAAGCAAATCCCTGATATTTGATTGTCCAACAATCAAGAAAAGTTCCGTTTTCGAATGAAGTTTCATTTTAAGATATCGGTTCTGTGCAGTATTTCATTTTCTTTAAAAATGTTTTTCCATTATTGCTATATGTCCAATATGTCAGCATTTATATGCAAATTAGTTGTCAACTTGCCGACCAAAACATAATGGACGGGTTCATTGTCGTTTTATGAATGGAATTTCAGTTATAAAAGCTACAAGTAGCTTTTTAAGGGTTTTCGCCAAATATTACAATTTAATATATCTAAGTTGAAGTTTTGAATACCACATACGGTTTATCGTATGTTTAAGTCAGAAACTATGTTTGAGGACTATTTCTCTAGAAAATTGCTCAGGTAATATTGACTACGATTTACATACGGTTAAAACCATATGAAAATCTTAAGAAAAGGGTAATTTTTATCGTTTTTTTCATATATGACAATTAATTTTTATCAAACGAAGAAAATGAACTCGTCAGGTTATTCTATAAACGATCTGGTTTCTTTTACGTCAAAAATTATTTTTGATCGTTTTCAACCTCACAAAATCTCGTTACGATCTCTAAAACTCTTTATGTATACATGTCAGGGAGAAAATCTGAGCATGGAAACTTCTATGCTCGTTTTTTCCAGGAAGCCAAATGACAGTTTATTACCATAAACATTAGAATTCAACATTTTTTACAAAATATGTTGAATTCTTTTGAAAAAATATGTTCAATAAAATGATGGTTATATTTGTCTAAATAACAAAAATTGGAACTTTCTAATTTTTTCATTTTATAAGTATAATTATGCAAATTAAGGAAATATAAAAATAGGAGATGTGGCATGATTGTCCACTAGACAGCCACCCACCAAGTGACAGAAGAATATAAACATCTATAGGTCCCATTATGGCATTCAACAATGAACAAGAGTCCATACCATAACGGAAGCTGTAAAAGGCCCAAAAATACAAATTGTGAAACTATGCATAAAACACGACAATCGACCTAATCTAAAGCAAAAATGGTGAACATATAACAATAAATGACTAATAAAACAACAACAACCACTGAGCGACAGGTTCCTAGCTTGGGACAGGCACATTAGTATGTGGCTAGTTGTTTCCTCAGTTGATACAGGTAGTGGTTTTTTTCTTCACGTTCTCTTTCTTCGTCGTCTTTGTAGTCCTCCAAGTTCTGGTCCAATCTTTCTTGGATCTGTTCATAAACTCCCCCATACTGGGGCATCAGTAACCGAAAAGCCTTCCCGCTGATATCCGTCAGGTATCTCAAACACTCCTCCACCGTCTCTCCCGTGTTGCCTTTCGAAACAAAACAAACACGTTCTGTGCAAGTCGGGACGTTCGAACTGACGGAGATATTCAACAAGTCGTGCTGACGGGTCCACTCTTGTTTGTCGGAACGGAGTTTCTCTGTCTGCGTTAACATTACTTCGATGTCGTAGGTAGCTCTGTACGGAAAATACCGATCCGGGACTTTGTTACCTTCATCTTCCGAACGTTCAAACACGGTCTGTGGGGTAAGGTAGACGCCTCCATGATACTTGTAGATCACACCACCGGAACAGGTCCTCTTGTGACTGTGCAGATGTCAAAACCTGGTTCCATAATCTGTCACATTTCGAGCTGCTATAACTGTGGCTGTACTTGTCTATATCACGAACGTAGCTGAAATGGTTGTTGTGCAGGTTCATATTCATGGTGTTGTCAAAACTGTAAGGAGTTCGACGTACCAGTTTAGCCTCGATATCTCCTTCTTTGGTTTCCTGCAGGTCATAGACAAAAATGTTTAACTGAAATAGAGTCTCTAAGGTCGTCAAGTCATCCAGGGATACGCCTTGGAAATTCGTAGCCGATATTTCTTGGTGCTGTAAGTATTGCTGAAAATACGTCTTAACCGCGGTCACCACATCTGTTGCTGGGGCTCCACGATGTACGACCAGGCATCTAAAAAGCAAAGGTTGTCTTCGTAAGGACCATGAGATCCAGCCACTAGTGCCACTACTCCTCTGTTCTTCTATACGTAATCGGACAGGACTACTCTGGCTCCTATTGGATGATCATTCATCTTGTTGATGTAAAAGGTCACGTTGGTCAGCAACTGCACCACCCATTTGGTATCCGGTCTCTGTTGTCTTACTAACTCTAACATGTCGTGACGGATCATCTCAGCTAGGCATCTCTCCAGGGCTTTTTCATTTCTGATCAACTGTGGGACGTTAAAAAACCTGGCGTTATTCTGGCTGGAATGGCTGGTGGTACCTCAGCTCTCCGGTCTCGACGTTTCTCAACATAAACCTAAACGATACGTTGATCTTGAAGGCTGTAGTCTGGTTGGCAAAGATTTGTCGTACAATCTCCGGGAAGGTTTAATTTCCAACACTTCAAGATCAACTTTGTGGCTTTGAACATATACGGCAAGCAGATCCCCTAAACCATTGCAGCCAGACTTTGACTAAAACGGATACATTAGGAGTTACATGGGGCTTTATACCAGTACCATGAAAACTGTTCCAGGACGAGGGAAATACCATTTCTAGAGAAGACTACGCCCAAGGATACATCTTTATTGGATTCGATCTCACCCCCGGCATGTGTGAAAAATAAAACAAGGCAACCTACGTCTGGAGATTCATTTCGCCGATGCGCTGGAAGCCACCATCAACGTGGTCCTGTATGCAAAATTCGACAACGTCATATTATTGATAGAAAAAGACAAGTATTGTTCGATTTAAGTTCATGACGAATACACAAGAGATCGAGACATTATTGAAACGTAATCCTCGTACCGGCAAAGTGTTTAAAGGAGTGCATGCCAGAAACAGACTACCGAGACTATTGAATGTATCTTCGGCCTGGTGGGAAACACGGATCCGGAAAACAAACCAGGATGACACTGGATAGCCATATACATTGATGCCAATTCAAACGGAGAATACTAGGATTCAACTGGAATACCACCTGTGTTGGAACCCTACTTGGGCTTCATGAATAAACATTAAACATAAGACTCTATCGTGTGCGGACAGCATTGCATCTTTTACCTCACTCACCGATGTGCTTGAAGTTCCATGACCGACGTGACTCGAAAGTAAGAAGATCCCAAAGAAGCCAGTGGCATTGTTCGGATTTTTTATTGTGTTGTAAATAATGTTGTGTGGTAAATAAAATTTATGTTACGAATGTTCGTGTTGGTTGTCAATCCTCAAGTACCCTTCAGGATCAGACATGTCGTTTGAATATTTGCAAACGTGAGTGCTCTCTCTCACATCCGCGTTTGGGCTTTATAGACGTGACGTTTTCAGTTTCAGTTCAGATCTCCATCAAGATGCAGCAAGAGCACAAACTAGCATTGACCTCCAATTATGTCCTGTTGGTGAACGAAACAACTGTGGACGACATATTGAACGAGTTGGTGCAACAGAATATCATCGATCAAGACTACATGGAATTCAATATGCATCATCCCACACGAAAAGGACGGACCCGAGCCTTATTGGAATTGCTACCCATAAAACGACTCAAGGCATTTCATGCCTTTTGTTATGCGTTGATGACCAAGAAGAAGGAAGATTTGGTGTCGGTGCTGTGTGATCCCGAAAAAGAAGACATGGAAGTTTGCTTTCCGGAACAGTCGCTTTTTCATTTCGGTTGAACCGTATATTTGATCGTCGAAGACGAAGGTGCTACTTTAAAGGACGGAAGGATGGAACTGTTTTTTTCCGTTAGTACGTGTGGTACAACTGCAGTATTTCTTGGACGAGGCGGTCCATTAAATGTCACAACAGATATGTGTCACTGGAGAAATCATTGAGAGGAAATGTCTACGTGAAAGCACAGAGCCCAAAGGAAATGATAGATTTTCGTCAGTACTAGTTCGACATGGACCAACAACTACATCCGAATCCACAAGGAATAGTCTTGACCTTTGAACAGTACGAGAAGCTTAAGGACGTCGATAAAGCCATCCCAGACTTCATCCCAGAAATAAAGAACATGTTGCCGTGTTATATGACTCACCAGAACGTCGAAGGAGCGATCTTTTGCAGTGAATGTGATACCAATAGACCTGATACCGACTATATTTGAGTTTTCAATAAAGTATCTGAACCTTGAAATCAGAGTTAGTTGTCGATTCCCCAAACAAAATATCCCGTCCTAACCACCGAACGAGAAATGTCCCCCGACACAACAAATAAAAACTTTACAGCCCTTGCTTCCGCTCGAGTGTACGCAACATGGTACTAGAACACTAACTATATTCCAAAATAATAAGACAAAAAAGACACCAGCAACAAGGCTCGCTCGCGCATGGGCAGAAATCTACTCCTAGTACAAAGGCTTCGCCCTTACCTATAAAATCCAGAACGAGTACAAACACCCATACCATAAGACGGAAAACAAAAAAACGCGAGGGGAAAAATGGCGCGCTTTCGCTCGTGCATGCGCAAAAATCTACTTATAGTACAAGGGCTTCGCCCCTATACCCATAACACCCGAGGGATCTCGAAAATTCATACCAAAAGACAAAAACAAAGAAAAAGCAAAAAATGAAGCGCTTTCGCCCTCGCATGCGCAAAAATCTACTCCTAGTACAAGGGTTTCGCCCTCACATGTAAAACACCCGAGAGATCTCGAACATCTACGATCATATCCGACTATTCCCGAAAAACAAAAAAACGCGGGGAAACATTGGCGCGCGTCCTTTCGGTTACATCATAGTGACGTCATGTCACGTGACTTCCGGTGACGTCATGTCATGTGACTTCCGGTGACGTCAGGTGACTTCCGGTGACGTCATTTCCGGCTCCACCCGTAAAGTCCCCATATACTTCTTATTTCATGAGTTAAAATTTGCCATATAAAAGACAAATAAAACATTTATATTTGGGGAAAATATTTTAAAACACCTTGAAATGAAAAATTGCTAAGGATAGAGTGCACAAAAGTAATTAACTTTTTAACTGGAAATTATAATATAACAATTGAAGCCTGAGTATGACGTCAATAGAGGTTAAATCGACCAAGAAAAGTAAATCGACCGAGAATGTATTTAAGGTCGATATTCTTTTCTTGAATCGACATAACTTCGTATTGATCTCATACAAAGGCTATAACTTGTAATAGCAACCGGACGAAGCCTAACAAATGAGGAGGGCTTGATTTCAAACGAATGACCGACTAAAGATTAAGCTCTCGTGTCGATATGGGTAGATATCACAGGGTACGAGAAGCAATATAATACTATTTTTTCATAGGAGATGTTGTATGATTGTCTAAGTGACAGTCATCCTACAACGTATAAATTACTAGTATATAGGTTGTCTTAATGCTCTCAATGATGGACAAATAGCCAAAACAAATGTGAGGTTATTTATTCCGGGGCTTAGGGGCTTTAACCACATTTCATTCGTATTAATACTATTTTTCATATTTTAAACGTTTACAAGCATAATATTGGGATTTATTTAGGTTTAAATGTGTATTTTTTACTCCAACCTTGTTGTTTTTGCCTATTTGCAATGGTATTTAGTATTCTATCTTTCGGTTCTAACAACCCTAACCTGCAGACATGCGCTGTCGCATGAATACCACTCTTTATGATGAAATTATCTAGTAACAAGTAAGTTATATTTTTGATTTGTTCGTTTGTATGCATTTTAAATTGCAAAATCCAATTATTTTCCGAATTGATAAATGCAAAAACTAGATAAATTAAATATTTGTTTTTGATATTTTTATATTCCAAACTTCTTTCAACATGTTTAATTCAGCGCCATGTCCTTACCTGTATGTTTTGCATTGGAGACCTACATTGTTCGCACGATGTGTTCCCCGAACGCCTACTCGCCTAAAACAACACCTCATTAGGATTGGGGATTAGGGGGAACACCAAGGAGTAATGCATTAATTACTTTACCTGTATTTACCTTTGATTTAATAATTATTTAGAGAGTAGACATTCAGATATTGTGTCTTATGGGATTCAATATTGCAAATAAAAAATATACTATTTTTTATTATTACATAAGGATTTTATTAGAACATTATCATTGGATGAAATGCTGTCACATGACAATCTATAAATATAGATATTGTTTGAGTTAGATCAATATTGACTCGCTTTCACTTTCATTTTCCATTGTATATTGTGTGACGTCATAATAA
>JAULBM010062713.1:0-10256 GCA_032357055.1 Geukensia granosissima | reverse complement strand
AAGTACCAACCACCCATGTAAAAAAATATCAGCTGCCGCCCGACCCTCCCACACATTTAATTCTGGAACAGCCCTTAATTTGAATGTATATACTGTATTTTTTAAACTATAAGTCTATGTGGACCATTGGTCTAATCTGCAAATTTCCTACAGACCTTTATTTGGAAATTTATCATAGTAAAGAAAAATTGTCTTATATTATAGTATGAAAAATAAGATACAAAAACTTAGATCATCACAATATTAGTTTATGCCTGTAGAAAGTTTTACAATTCACTTCTTTAAGTTGTTTCTACATTAGTTACATACATTTAATTTTGTTGAAGTTGCACATATTTTTTTAAGCACATGGTGAGACAGCAGCATGGACAACACCACCAATGTTATATAATATAGCCTAATAATATCATATAGTCTAAATATTTGACAAATGAATTGTTGTTGATGTGTATTTTCTAAATTTTGTCTAATTTTGGACTGCCCAGACTGTATTCTCATACATCCAATTTAATTCTGATTGAGAATATTGAGTCTGAGGGAATTTGTTGTTAATAGCACTAAATAGTAGTACAGTAAAGAGGCCGAAAAACACTTAGACATCATTTCTGTTGTAACGCCACAATTCACACTTGGCACATTCCTTTGAAGTCCTGTTTGAAAACGAAGCTGCCCCAAGATCTTTGAATACACCTTTTTCCCCCAGGCCTTGATTTTGAGTTAATGTGGAGCTTGTCGCAAAATTCGAAAACAAGGTCATTGGTCACCAGGGCTAAATTTTGTGGTTTGCAGCAATATTCATAAATGTTTATGTAGTTAATATTGATAGTGTTTTCTTTAATGTTATTTTTTAGGCAACTTTGACTATAGGACTGAGTTATCTCCCTTTGGCTATTGTGGCATTAGATGCTTTAGAGTATTGGTCTGAGACTCTACCAGCAGATGTGTTGTCACCTCATTACAAACATATATTACCATATTTAGATAGTTACCTGAGAACACCTGATCAAGGTGAGTATATATTAACTGAGAACACCTGATCAAGGTGATTAAATTTTTCATGGCAAGTAATGTATTTGGCTGTAGATAATAATGCATTTGTACATAAATCAGCCCCAAAGCCTAGGAAGAAATCTAGTTTGCATATATAATACACCAAAAGTTTATTTAAGAATGTCTAAGTAAAAATATACATTATCTAGTCAACAGTGGTAAACTTTTATTAAGATATTGTTTACTCTAAAGTTTAAATTTACTGTGAATTTATTCACTCTCTACCAAACAGTCACCGTGTCAAGTTTAACAAGTTACTTAAGTTTTATTCGTAATAAAAACAAATGTATAATTATACCCCCTGCAAACATAGTTTGGGAGGGTATATAGGAATCACCCTGTCTGTCTGTCTGTCTGTCTGTCCGTCCATCTGTCCACATAGCTTGTAAGCGCATCTCCTCCTACACCGATCAACGGATTTCAATGAAACTTTACATGAAGCTTAGACAGAATGTGTAGATTTGCATATGGGAAGATCATTCATCGTGCTTTATTCCAAGGGCAGATAATTCAACTTAAGTGATAGGGGAGCGGGGGGTATCCTTTGTGAGTTTTGCTCACAGTATGTCTTGTTAGATCTAAATTAAAGGTAAAATTTTGATTATTAATCAAAAGTCCCAAAGACCAATGTAAGCACAGCCATTGTTGTAAATCAGGGTGGTTAATTATGACACAATCAAGACTATTGAAAAAAATGGTGCCAATTGGGAAGACCAACTTGAAAACCTTATAAAAACAAACACATTGTAATGTTGTTTGGCTAAGATGATATAGAATTAAATAAAAATTTGTTTTTTCAAATTATTTTACAATTTGTTCCTTTTATTACCATTTTTTCCTTTTTAGACTTTTTGGGAATGAAACTTTTTTGATTAGACATTCTAGGCACTACTCCATTAGAAACATTCCAATTGGAAAGAGGTCAATTATAATATGTGGGTTTTGGCTTAATATGACCCAAAGATTAAGCCAAGGAGAAAGCAAAAATTACTTATTGGACATAAAATATATAACAAAAACTTAGTGGTGGATGGGCTCATGATTTAATTTCTTTGACCAATACTTCAAGTAAAGTTCATAGTTTTTAATTAGAAAACAGAAAAATAGAACTTTAGAACAATTAATGAAAGAAAAATACTTAAAATTGAAGTTTTGTTTACAATTCTATTACCTATCTAATCATTGCCATGTTTGCCTGTGTGCTAGTTAAAGTTCAGGCTGCACTCATACAAATGCAATGAATGCATATGTTGTCAGGTAAATTTTTGAATTGAGTCCAGTCTTTTTCGATTTTGAACATTTGTTTACAGTCAATGGACACAGACAATAGGACTGATGGCTGTCCCCCAATGAAAGAATAAAAAACCATAGGGGATTAAATCTTTCTCATTTGATGGTTCACTTTGTAAACTTAGTATAGTGTACTATTATAGATTTTTCTGTTTTCAGATTAAAATGGTCGTACTTTAAAAATATTATTCATGTTATTACTTGTTTCAATGACTCTAGAAGTGAGTGACATCAAAATTTGAATAGAAATGTACAGTTCTTTCAGTCGAAATAATTTAATCATCACTTTATATTTAGGACCAGTGTTGACAGAAATCTGTTGTCAATGTTTGTGCTCCCCTTCTCAAAGGTTGTGCGGGGGAAGGAATAGGCACTAGGTATCTCTGTCCTTGAGGCACTGGTCCTCTAAAAGGGGCATCCCTGATTGTGGGGGATTTATAAATTCACAATTCGTCCCGAGGGAGATGTTAAATACGCTCCATGTTTAGGAAATGCCACGTCCTAAGCACGCTAAAGACCCCTTGTAACAGCTCTTTTTGAGTGGTCCGTCGGCGGCCAGTTACAAGGCTAAATTTTCCGCCCCTATCCAACCCGCAATTTTTCCAGTGGCAGTCCAAGGGTTCCTCCCTTACCGGTCCCTTTGTTACAGTCAACATATTGATTTATTGTTTACTAACTTGTTTCTGTCCTGAATATGCATGAAATATTTGTCACTGGACATTAAACAACAATCAAACAAACAAACAATCAATGTTTGTGTCCAAATTTGTAGATATATACAAGTAATTCACATATAAAAAGAGGGGATATTCAAGATATATACATGTAATTCACATAAAAAAGAGGGGATATATATGTCAAGGAGATCATTAACCATTTTCCGTAAGAAACAGAGGAGATTGTGGATTATAAAAGTTGTCACAAGACTTCAACAACGGTGGGATCTCACCCCATGTACATGTTTACGTAAAATTAGCAAATTAGCAAACTTTGCCACACTGTTATACATTTAATTACCAGGTGAACATTTCACAAAAAGTCGTAAGTGTTACCAGTGGTCATAACTTACATACATAATACAGGACTTATGAGTAATCATAAGTCTATAGACTATTTGTGAAACGTTCACCTTGCCAGGTTACTTTAAAATTTCAATTTAATAATTGGAGTCTAATATTAAACACTTGCATGCTCCTTAACCACTGAAATACTATTACAGAAGTGAAAGGCCAAAAAGTAAGTTGTGATACACTAGGACAAGTCAAGTTAATCTGTAGATTCTTAGATTCTTTATTTACATCAGAAAAGTCAAGCAATGGAAATTTTCAAATCATGCGCTTCATTTTCTCAACTGTTGATTCAGTGACAGAATAATCAAATAATTAAAAAATTCAAATCAATAAGAATTTTTGGGTCAGGCAAAATTTTCAGGGATGGGATTGTATGAGAATCTTCTAATTAATTTTATTTGGACTTGTACCATTGGAAGCCTCAATCTTCCTCATTGATCAATATCATAAGATGTGCACTCTTAGCTTAAATCTGAAAGCACATTATATGTTAAATATTCTTTCTTTTAAATGTTCATGCTTTCAAAAAAATTTGTGATTATTCTGACAAAAGCCATTTAAATTTCATTACTAAAAAACACATTAACATTGATATTTCTTGCCTGCAGGTAGGCCAGAATTTTTATAAACATTTGAATCGTTATGGATGAAATTTCTGAAAAACATTAGAACTTGCATCAATCCCCAGGCAGACTGGGGTGTTTTTCATACAAACTCAGTGTGTACTCTATGATACCATCCAACACCTAAACAGCTAAAACAGCTTTAAAATCCTTCAATATTTTCCAATCAAACCCTCTCATAATGTCATGCTTATAAAATCCTTTTTGTGAGCATCCTGCACTTTCAATTCCTATCTAGACCACTGATATAAGTGTGCATATTTATGTCCTGATGTATGTAAGCAGTCAGTGTAAGTGATGTAACACCGATAGATGACGTACAGTAAATACTTAAAATTAAGTATCTAAGAGGATATTGATCCTTTTTTTGAGGCTTTACAAATTAATTTTTATTTTTTTTTTACCTGACAATATCAACATTTGACAACTAAGTTTCTGTACAAATACAGACTGTAAAATATTCTTTTGTGATATTGAAGTATTCTTCATATTATTCCTTTTCAGATTTTGAGGACATGCAAATGTGAATGATTTTAAGATTGTAATCAATCTAGATGTACAAATGTATCCTGATCTCTAAAATTAATTTCATTTGGCCTTAAAATGATTGAAAAGTATCTCGCTAACCTTTTTATCATACTTAAATTGTAAATGTAAGTGAATTTGTTAACAGGAAAAAATGTCTATCAGAAAAACATTCTCTGAAAAGTTGAGGAAAAGGGTACATCCAATGCTTTTTGTGAGTACAGAATGTACATGTAGTAGTTGTATGGTTAAACATATTTTCTGTGTTTTTGTTTGATAAGGACATGAGAAATTATTACTTCATATGTATTCCCCCAGTTTTTCTGCCATACTTGGATTATTATATCCAAATGTTGAATTATACATTGCTTTGGGTTTAAAGGTAGGTCAAATTTAACTTTATATGGTTATTTTTACCATTCAAGAGTTATTGTTCCTGTATCATTGAAAAACATCAAATCTTATTGTATAAGTTTAATAGCCCCATCATTTTAAAATGAAGTACTATGTATATGCATTATGGTTATTTTTTGGATTTTATTGCTATAGACAAAATTTGCCTGCATAACCTACTGTTTTGATGAAAGTTCTCTTAATAATGCCTGTGTCTGCTGAGTAAACTGGTTTCAATATCTTAGAGTTAAACTGGTGTCAACTTAAGAACAATAGGTGTTTATAATAGAGATAGAGGGTTTGGAGTTTTTTCCCATACAATATATTTTATTCCATTTACCATGCAACAAAGATTTCTTTACCCTCAGCAAGCACCATTCAAGACTACATTTTTATATTGTCAAAATTTTATCAAATCATATTTTAAGATTTCTATCATTTGTCTGTTGATATCAAACTTTTATTTGTTGATACAGTTATTTAGGAAGTTGTAGTAATTTGAAGGATTGATTAGGAATTTTTAGAATCTTTTATTATACTACCTGAAATCTCCACTTTATGGTTACCTAATATTCAAAGTACTTTCAATCAATACATATACAGGACTGTTTCTGTGTCTAAGAAAAAAATATCACCCAGAGTAGGGACTAGTGAAATAGTTCTCAAGAAATATAACCAACTAGCCATGCAAGAAAATGGCCCAGAAAGTTTAGATGCTAGCACATACTATTTTTATGACTAAATGTTTCTGCAAAAATAAGGCAGATTAGCATACAATTGGCTAATAAATTAAACAGTAAATTACTTGTCTTAGTTTTGATTTTTTTTTGTCTGCATGATCACCATTAGACAATTTAACATTTTATATTTGTACATGTAGCTGGGGGTATGTAAGCCATTGCCATCTTTTTGCCTCCATCTCTATCCATATATAAGAAAATATCTTCCTCTCTGAACCATTGGGCCAAATGAAACCAAATTTTAAGTTGGTGTAAAAAATCTTTGGGTTACCCTTTTCCCCTATTTTTTCCAAGTCCCCAGAAAAAAGTTTAGTTGAAATCTTCTCACCTTGGAAACTTCCAGCCCAATCACAATCAAACTTTAGTGGAATGAACTTTGATTGTCCACCATTAGAATAGTATCAGACAACAAACTTGGCATAAAAAGTTGGCAGCCACAGCTGAACACATAATTCATGGGCAGATATTAAGTAAAATGGTCAATGTGTGGTCCATTGTATGAACACTTTAAAACTGTATGACACCAAAAACAATGGTTTGGAGGTATCAGGTGAATAATGCAGGCTCCTGTGAGAAACTTTTAAATCAAAACGAGTTTAGACACCTCATTTTTTGGTAATGAAACTGTTAAAATGATACTTTTAATAGAATATATATAAAAATGTTTTCTTGGACTATTGGACCAGAATATATGACTTGAGTATTTTTTGTGATATCTTTTACATTGATCAGTTGATTCAAATTTTTTTCAACTAATAATTACAAAAAAAAAAGACTTTTTAGAAAAAAATATATTAATAGAACAGAAATTTCCTGATTACATTGTTAAACTATAATTGATCATTTTACAATTGGTTTCCTGTTATAATTTTAAAGAAAGATTAAGTTCAACTTGACTGTTAAAAGGACATAAGTTATTTGAATTATTTCAATGATATATTTAAACATGATACAGAAACAAGTAAAGACCACTCAGAATTTCCTTTTATATTTTGCAGTTTCATTGAAACACAGGTATAGTATGAATGATTTGGAATTTTTTGGATATTTTAACTGTCTTATAATAATATGAAGATTAATTTTGAACATTCTAGGGACTAATCAAAATGTATTTGAGTAATCATAAAATGTTGATGGATTAATTGATTGATTGACTGTTGCTTATCGTCCAGAGGAAAATTTTCATGCATATTCAGGACAAGAACAAGTTATCAAACAATAAATCATAAAAGGGGTAAGACCAGGGAATTTTTCAGCAACATGATCCAAACTTTGGACGGTTTGGGTAGGGGCAGGGAATTTTGCCTAAGCAACTGGCCACCATGTTGAAACATATACAACATTCAAGGGTTTTAAGATGTCCATGACATTCCACCAATTTGAGCAAAAGCAAACAAGATTGGACTGTAATTTCCCCTCTCTTGGAGATCCTTTAGATGAGACAAGGTAAACTGTACAGGTCAGGATGAAAAACATGGTTCTGCTTAGTTTTCATCATCCTTTTGCACTAAATGTTGATAAATTATATACCCTGGTATTAAACTGTCAAATTATTATGGATTACATCTGACTGTGACTATTACTTGGTGTCACCTCTGCACTAGGTTTTGACTTTGTGACATTGCTTGTTTAAGAAAATCCTTGCACTGGGAACAATTTTCAGACATGCTTCAACGGATAGATTTTCCCAGAAAATCTGATGTCATTATTTGTGACAAAGCAAAAAGACCAGCCAAAGTTTCACAAAAGGTCATAAGTGTTAGGAGTGGTCCTTACTTACTTACATAACACAGAGCTATCATAAGTATTACAACTTTTTTTAAAACTTTTGCTTGATAGTGCAGCAGCAACACCAAACAGGATTCATTGGTGGACCTAATCCATATAATAATAATATGAAATAAAATACATAATTTAATTGGGCTACTCATAAGGCAAATCTTTATCAAGAAGGCCCCTTTCATTCCCAGTTTTTCCTTTTTATCCTAAACAGATAAAAATTGTAATGTTGTAGTTTTGGACGTTACTACATATTGCAATTTTCTACTTTATTTTATTCATTGTAATATATTTTTTGACAGAATTGAATTATTTGTATAACTATTTAAATTTTAGAAAATTTTGCCCATGGACACTGCAAATGATGCAGCAAGAGGGAAGGGAGATAATGAGTGCTTGAAAGATAATAAAATGGAATCATCAGTTGGAAATGAAACCCTAGACGATAGTTCAGAATATGTGACTGTATCAAAACAGAATGTTCAAGAACAATCTCAAAACACAAAACCACAATCTAAAGTAGAAAATATAAATACTGAGGTCAAACAAACATTTGTGCCGGAAAACCCCTATATTATTTCTGTAGATATTGGAACAACCAGTTTAAGAAGCCATATTTATGACAAAAATGGAAGCATAAAAGGATCTAGTAGTAAAAGGGTGAGTGGTTAAGATTTTTAATTGTAAGCTAGAATGACAGATAATTGTTACATTTGAATCCCCTCATATTTGTTTTCTCTGCCTTTTACAGCATGCCCTATGATGGTGAACTTTGTACATTGCTAAAGGTCTCAGGTCAACCTGTAGGTGTTGTATTGTTCAAAGTTTTTACTTTTTAGTGGCCGTCTCATAAACAATCTACCACATCTCCTATTGTTATTATAATACACCCTTAAACAAAGTTTGTTGGGTATTAAGGAGTCGTCCTGTCTGTCTTTCTGTTGGTTGTTTGTCCCTTCGTCCACATACCTTACAATGCATCTCCTTCACTGTTCATTAGATTTTAATGAAACCTTACATGAACATAAGAACAATGTGAAAATATGTATATTGGAAGAAAATTCATCTCAGATCATTCCAAGGGCAGATATTTCATGGGGGCGGGCAGGAGGGGGGTGAGTTTTCCTCACAGTTTATCTTGCTAGTGCTGTATTTTGTTTTTTTGGAAAAGGAACCTTTTCAATAGTGAGCCCATATTGGTATACAGTTAATAAGACCAGCAGACCACATAGACTTATATATCCAAATTTTCAGCATATTCATATATGACAATAATGAAGCCGTGTGTTTCTAGGTTATCAGGAAATGTTCACCAATATAAATATTTTTTGGGAAAAACCCAGGGAAAATTGATCATCACAAATATCTTACACTTACACCTTTATTAAAAAAGTTTATTTAGAATGATCAAAATTGACATTTAATTACATAGATCAGAATTGAAATTTAACACACATGCATTTGTTTTATGCTTTACAAAAACTTAAATTTGTATCATACATTGTGAAATAAAGAAATATGATATGCTATCAGTGTTCCAGCTAGAATTTAAGGGCAGAAGGGTGAAACTGCACGAAAAGGGCATACTGGTGTGATTTCAAAACTGTATAAGGCACAACTGAAATTGATAATTTAGATGAAAAACCAAATATCTTGTTTTTTGTTCATTTTGCACTTAAATTAGACTGTTTCCATTTTTGTAAGACATGTTCAAATTCATAACCCATTATTTTCATTAAAAATTAGCTGTTTTACATGCACTTGCATATCAGAAATACAAAGTGCAGAGGGCACGAACAGCACCGAGGGACCCTGCACTCCTTCATTTAAGGCTAGCTAGAATTCTTGAGGTAGGAGTGATGAAGAATAAGCTTCACAATAGTATGAACAGAAATAAAACTTGCCTGTCTTTGATAAAACTTGTTTTGATTTTGTAGATAGAGTTACTGCACCCCAAACCAGGTTGGTCAGAAATGGTACCAGATGTACTTTATAAACAGGTTGTAACATGTGTCATAGAATCTATGAAGGGTAAGAAAAGAACTACTGGGCTTAAAAGCATTTACTAATTTAAAAAAAGGGTCAAAGGGGAAAAAGTCAGCTTTGCAGGAGATCAGAAGTTTTTGCTGTTGTTTTTTTTGCATTTGATTCATTGTAATGAGAGCTTTCAGCAGTATGTCAAAGGATTTTTTTAGTTCACCTGGCCAAAGGCCATGTAAGCTTTTGTCATCACTTGGTGTCCGTTGTCCGTCTGTCCATCGTTAACTTTTCACATTTTCATTAATTCCTCTGAAACCGCTTGGCCAAATTGAATCAAACTTTACTGGAAGGCTCTATATAAGGTACTTTATAAAGATTGCTAATTTTGTCCCGATCCATCTACAAAAATGGCCGCCATGGACAATTCTTGTTTCTGATTAGCTGATACATTAAAAATCTAATGCTCTGAAACCGCTTGGCCAAATTGATTAGTGTTTGGTATGGAGCATCTATGGAAAATCCTTTATAAATTTTCTCCATTTCATTCCGATCAGACAAAAAACATGGCTGCCATAGACGATTCTTGTTTCTGATTGGCTGATAATTAAATATCTTCTCCTCTGAAACAGGTTGGCCAAATGAATTAATATTTTGTATGGAGCATCTATGGAAGGTCCTTTATAAAGTTTCCTCATTTCATCCCGATCGGACAAAAAAATGGCTGCAATGGACAATTCTTGTTTCTGATTGGCTGATATATTAAATTTCTTCTCCTCTGAAACAGCTTGGCCAAATGGATTAATATT
>JAULBM010062702.1:0-10257 GCA_032357055.1 Geukensia granosissima | reverse complement strand
ATGTTTTTGCGTCCATGCAATATCCTGAGTTGAAATAATAAACAGCACATTAGTGTATTTTGATCGAAAATATTTTACTGCTTTCGCTAGATATTCCGGAGTTGCAACATTATATCCGAAAGCATGGTTTACCATATCGCCTCGCCGTACGTGCACGCCCACAAGTGTAACATCTCGGCGTGTCCAAAACCTATATTTTTGCAAAATTTTGCCGAGTGCTTCGTTAGCTTTTAATTGTATAGAATCTCGAAATAGCAATTGTTTTCGCAATTCATTTCTGTAATCATAAAAATATTTCGAGGATTGTAAATAGTTTCCTATTTTAACATTCACAGAATTGTTAAATTTAACAACGTTTTCGTCATATCCACAATTTATGTTCTCTTTTATGCTAACAAAACTGTGGCACAAGTATGTGTCAGGTCGTACATCAATATCAAGCTTAAAAATACGATTCAATTCTGAATTTTGACTTACAATTATATTCATATTTTTAGACATAGCTATGCCAAAATTTGACGCAAACTGGAATAATTGATTACCAAGTCCACTTAAAAAACGGGGACACAATGAATGTTGCGAAGTATATAGTTTTTGTGCTTTTTCAGTCCTTACTGCTGCTGTCTTTATTGTCACTGGTTGTCTTGTAGACTTTATGGTCGCTGGATGTCGCCTGGTCTTTGTGGTTTCAGTGTGTCTCGTGGTAGTTTGTGTATTAAATGGGCGTATACTGGTACCCTTTTCATTTTGAGAAGGAAAAAGAGCAAGTATTAAGGTTGTCACTATTGCATACAGTCTAGAAGCTTTGGTTTGTGGCATTTTCATGCCCTTTGTCTTTGTTTTTTGTATATTTTCAAACTGAAAATTTTCTTCTCTGTCATTTTCCCTTTACTTGTTATTACTGTTGTTTGAAACACAAAGGAAAGAAGAGTAAACACACATGCCAGCATAAGAATAAGAAGACCTACAAATAAAAAAAACTTTATAAACATTTAAGATGACGATTTCACTTGTCTTACATGTAACATTAATTTCTGAAATTGATTGAATGTACCTCCAATTTTTCAGTAAGACTGTACTTGGAATTTACTTAAAACGTTTTGCTAATCCTGGTAAGAAAATGAAAGCTTGTAATTTCATTAAGGGATATGTTGAAGCGCGAACATGAGGTCAACATAGGCCAGGATATATTTCGTACACTTCTAACGGTTTCAGAAAACGCAAGGAGCATTACAGCACTGACAAACCTGTTACACGGATTGAAAGATTATCGTTACCCAGTAAACACATCTTCCTTACAGAATTTCGTTTCTCTAATTACTTATCTCCCAGCATAGCTAATATCCGTTCCGTATTCTACACTCCCATGAACTCTGCAATGGCTGTCCTGCCATGACAGTTCAACTTCGCCCCTTTATATTTAAATTGGCTAAGGTTTCCCCACACCTGTCAAAGTCGTCTGCACATGACGTCATTGATAACCGTGGTTTTTCCGCCATGAGAGAAATCGCTCTTAACTAGTTGCTGAGACTGGTAATCAAATGACTTGTATGCAGAGATTGCCGGAATACAGATAAACATATATTACATAGCTTATCATCTCTTAAATCTTGATAAAGCTTTTGCCTTCAAGTGCTTCTATAATTCGCTTGTTTGATTGGGGTTTAACGCCACTTTGAACATTACACAATACGGAAAATGACACATAATGTATCAACTTCCGCGCAAGGGTAAAAGTTCGCTTCTCTCTCAGTTTACCCTTGCATTCAGAGCTTAATACGTCTTTGACGTGACGAAAAACATTGAATTGTGACGTCAGAGAATTTTTAAATATTTAATGACGGTTATTTACTACAGAAGTCAAAAGTAAAAAATATCTTGTTTGAAAAGTAATAATTGAAAGTGACAATAAAGAGTAGTATGAAGAAAAATAATAATTCCCTAAAATATTGGAAATAAATAAGTTGTTGTTTTGTTGCGGATGACTTCTAATTGCCAAACTCCGAAACAGTGGTGACACGTCCTAGCTTTGGCTAGTAACGATTTATCCCACTGCAGGAAGCCTTATCAAATTTTTGTTTAAGCGGGAAATAGAAGAATTTCCGTTTTAACATTATCGGGTGGAATTGTCATAAATTTCAGTTACATTCTACTTCATTCACAAATATTTAAAAAATACGTTATTGAAAAAACACCCATTAGAAAAAAAAAATTGTTTTCATCTCTAGTTGGTGCAAATAACCTCAGCAATATTGTGACGTTGCAAATCTTTATTTTGTGACGTTATAAAATTCGGGAAAATGTAACAATAAAAAATGCATGTTTATTTAAATTTCTTTTGTTCCGCACTGAATAAAAAGTGCTTGGGGCAGCGGTTATAAAATGAGGTACGAACGTTGACCGCTGTTTGGAGCTTGACTAATTGCAAGATCTTGCTATGATGAGCATGGCTGAATGCAGAGACGTACTCAGAGAGTATTCATACATCGAATAGTCTCTGCGACGGAGAACGATAATGTATATAAAATAAAGAACAAACACAAATCTATGAACACAGTAATGTATTTCAATGATCCCCCGGTGGTCAGTTTTACTGGTAGAGGAAGCCGGAGTACCTTAGGCAGGTAACTGACAAACCTAATCACTTGCGATGTGAATAATTTAACTCAACCCTTTTTTGTATGGCACAAAGTCAGGCGAGAACGCAAGTGAAAGGTTACATGGATTTTAAAAACTAGTGATTTAAAGGTCAATACTTTAAACTCTAGTCATATGAGGATTGATTCCAATAGGTCAAATCTCTGTATAATTATAAGACAAATCTTGAAAAGGATGTGACTAACTTATTGCACTTTTAGTCAATTGATAGTGAACATATGTTAATTGGAACTTGATTTCAGTATCACCAGGAAAAACGAAGACAATGTTTTTGTAATAGACATTGGACATTATGAAAATCAAAACGAACAGCCATAAACATATATTCCTTGATTGTAAATAAGTTCTGTGTTTAAGTTTGTGGGATTTTATAAATCAAAATAGATAAGATGACGACGACGTAATCTTATCGAACAGCACTTAAATGCAAGCTGGTTCATATCCATAAGTTTGTTTGCACTTTATTACAATCATTTGATTTTGATGGGAACATTTTATAAAATATTCAGTGATGCATACCCTACAAAAAATGAATTCTTACATCAGTCGGTGCAATATTGTCATTGCTCGTGAATGCTTGAGAACTATTTGCAGAGAGTTTGCACGAAAATGGAACTTCATATTTGAAATGATGTCGTTTTCTTGTATTAAAACAGTATAAATTAAAAACAAAAAGTCAAATTTTCCAAACCATAGATAAGGTAATGACATATCAAATGAGTTTTTTCAACATTTAATTATTTTTGTTATGCATTGGCAAAATATGTTGCAAAAATCAAAGCGAGTATTAAATGTCGTGAAATTATGTTTAAAGAACTTTTATTATCATACCTAAAATCTGATTTGAAAAATATGATTCAAACAGTATAATAATTAATAATGATTTTGAATGGAAAGACTCACAACTTGACAATATCGCACGTGTTGCGCACAATAGAGGGCGGTGTGTTGATATAGTATTGATATAAGATAGATAAAAGTACATTTTAAAGGTAAAAGCATAAAATTATAAAAAAAACCACTTGTCACTAAGGTGCCATACGAATACTGCCATTTGAAAAAACCTAAACAACAACATACTCAAACGTATAAAAACTGTTAAAACAGTAAAATGTTATTATACAAGACAAATAGAAATTTTTTTGTCCTTTTCCTGTACTGAAGTGTCACGAGGGTGGCCGCAATGAAAAAATCGGGTATATGGATGTCAAATAAAGATGACAAAATCATAAGAAAAATTACTCAAATAATTCTATTTATTATATTTATTAACTACTCACATTTAAAGCATAATCATATTCACAATATTATAACACAGCTTCAAGTTAACCTTATGAAATTATATTAGGCTAGCACCAAATGATCAAAGGTTTTCCGTAAAATAGTAGGCATAAATCCAACATTATCCACAATGAAAATTCTGAAACACAGTGCCGTTTACGACCATTTCTTCGGATTACCATCTCCATTTCTATCGTTTTATTGCGTGGTTTAAAATTAGGTGTGGATGTTATAGAGAACGGAGCGTCTTCACCACAGTATATATTGCTAACATCGTTCCGTTTTGTGAGAAATACCCTTGGGAAGATCACATGGATGCTGTCATTTTTCTGGTATGTGAAAACAGATTCTCGCTTTCTCTCGTTTTTCTTGGCGTAATCTGACAGCTTCCGTTCCCGTGAACCCTTCGTGGATGTTCAATTTCACGCGTGAACTGCTGTTTTGTCACAAATGATTTTGACTTGAAATTATTGATGCAGTTGTTTGTAGTGTGATAAGAGAATTTTCGAAAAAAAATTATTACAATGTGGGAATCAATTTTTATTTAGTTCAATTGTTTGGAATATTTTCAAATCACAATACAAACAACTGCATCAATTATTTCATTTCAAAATCATTTGTGACAAAAACAAAAGTTTATACATAAAGTGTACCAGAAATGAAAGCTTGTTAATTCATTGAAAATAAAAAAGAAATACTCAATTTCCTTTGGGCTAGTCGATTGTCGTGGACAGCAGAAAGAGACGTTAACTTTGCCGCGATCAATATTGTAACCTAACGTCCCCTGTGACGTTTTCCATTGTTAGATAGAATAGAGATTCCATACAAGTCAGACGTAGTTTTTCATCTATGCCATTTTAGTTGCCTATTCTAACCACTCTACGACATCGATGTCCTTTGTAGAACCTTAATGATACATCTAATAAAAAATATATCTAATTTTTTGTTAAAATCCCTTCTTTGAGAAAAGATAGGAACACATTTTTACTCCAGAGAAAAACAGCAGTGCTTATAAATTTTCTATCCCTGTTGCAATTTTTTCCTTTCCTTTCATTGGAGTTCAGATGAAAAAAAAAATAAACAGTTTGCTGAAAATAAACATAAATTAATTTAATAAGTTTCTGGCGTGTTCTTGCCTCTCTATAGGCGGTCGCTTTCTTATATTCTCGGATTCGGAAAATGCTCAGATCGCTTGGTCTTTGTAGAAAGAAAGATACGCCTTTGATTTCTAATATTTATGACGGATGTCATGGAAAATATGAAAAACTCGGAATTAATCAGAAGTGACACAAAATTTTCCCTGATTTCTGGAAAGTTGTTCAAGTTTTTCCCGAAATATTTGTATTTAACGAGTTCCAATATTGTCTGAAGTAGCCCCAAACAAGCCCCCCCCCCCATTAAACCTTATATATACTTACATCTTCTTTTTTTCATTTTCACACAACTTTAACACATCTGTCGTATGTCATATTTTAAATAGTATCAGATTTTATTTGTTTATCTGAAAAAAAAAATGATTATGCAACATGCTATATCAATGCCATACAATAATCGATCACAATGATTTGCTGTGACATCTGTTTCAAATTTCAAAGTTTCGACAAAGAAAATAATTAATGTAACGTATGATATGACATTGATAAGAGTTTACACAAGGAGCATATTTTACATTCCCCTTCGGACTGATTGTTAATTGATATACCCCACAACCTGGGACACACATTTTAGAGGACAACTGCCTCTAGGACGAATATCTAGTGCCAAAAACTTGGCAAGAATAACAAATATATAAAATCTATTTTCTTAAGGCAGTGGGTATGGCTCTGAACACGTTACATTTGTTCCAGATAAAGAAGTTGCAATGAATCTTTTATTTAAGATAATTTCATTTTATAATTTCTTGAGGAACATATATTATAAATAAAAAGATCTATTCCGTCACACACAGCTCTAGCAAGTTCTTAGGAATAAACAATATTGAAAAATATTTCTTCTTTTGGAAATTATGAAAAAAGTAATGCAATATCAACCAATCACGGCCAAGATTACACGACCTGACGACCCATTTCCCCTATTCTCGACCTGACGTACCACTGGATCAGCTGTGTCGGTCAAGCATTAAAGATCTTTTGTATCCATTAAAAGTTAAAGAAATTTGTAAAAAAAACATTATAAGGACAGTGCAACAATTCGTCCCATCATTTGAAATTTATTTGTAGAAGTATGTACTAGTAGGTACCCATGGTCAATCGCGGTTGGAGCTAAGGGGCAAGAGGGTGCAGGCACCCGTTTTGAAAAATACAAAAATGTTCTAAGTACTTGTTTTGAATACTGGCATACAGGCTTGTATGTATTGGCAAGTTTTTTTCTTTCCGAAATTCTTGATCCGCCTTTGCCAATGCATTGATTTTTTTACCCGGTCATGGATAACTAGAAAACAATATATTAGATTTTTTACATGTAGGTAATCATGAGTACTACACAACTGATAAAACAACCAATGCTTCATTTTTTGCTGATTGCCAAAGTTATGGTAACAGCCCAGCGTAGAATACCAATGTGAGAGATCAGAAGTGTAAAGTTCAAAGAGACAAGACAAATTTGAAACCAACTAAAAGAAAACAACAAAAGTAACAAAGGCTTGGAATCCAAGAATTCATTTACAAAATAGTAGTGTGATCAGGTGCTCATGAAGAGTAAGGATCCCACGTCATGCAAGCAACACCAGATTATATCGATTGTTGGTTGTTAAGCGTCCAGTGTCAATTTTTTCATGCATATTCAGGACTAGAACAAGTTAAACTAGTCGAAGCAGTATCACTGCGTATCCCTGCTTTACTCTGGTGTTTAAGAGCATAATGTGAATGTGAATACTATGAGATAACTAGTAATTTTCATAATGAGGGGATGGACTAACCCTGGGATTCCCATTTAACTTGTTTTTTTCATGTTGACTAACAATAGATATAAGATATATATATAGGTAAAAGGGTAGGGATACGAACGGTTTTTGAGATAATTTGAAATTTGCAGAATATGGCGGTAGGGGTTTACCGGAGTATCCGTGGAACCTGACCTTTCATGCAGACCTAGAATATCTATGGTTAAGTGGAGGGATCAGAACGTTTTTTGAGATAATTTAATTTTTTATTTCCAGAATAAGCGGGGTGGGTCCGACCCCTGAGCTCCCCATGAAACTTGATTCTTCATGCCGACTTAGGATGTATATGGTTTAGGGTTGGGGATCTCAATAGTTTTAAATAACCAATGTAAAATAAATATGTAAATTTTACCTATGTGTACATTTCAAGGAGTAACCTCTCATCAGTAGCATTAGGACCAAAACATAGGAAGTTAAAGATTCAAACATGGCAAAAGAAGCACTCATATCCAACCAATCGAAATGGGAAGCCAAATCCAACGGCAGGGACAAATACTAAGTGCATTGCTTTTCCAGGCCTTTCCGTATTTTCACTGTTTAAGAATTTTAGTAAAAGCAGCAAATTTCTGTAAAACATTGTTTGATAAATTTCGTGTCTGACAAGTCTAACAACTGTTAACAGTTAAGATTATGTATGGTTTACGGTGGGGTTCTAAACTGGTATATGTATTGACATATTAACAATAATGTAAAAATAAACTTTTTGGCTATTATGTAACCCTACCCCTGGGAGCATTATCAAAATTCAGAAAACGTTGTGACAGTTTAATCTGAAGTTCAATTGCGATCCTAGTTCCAGTTCCGTACTCCATATAACGTCAGGAGTTGCGTGGCAAAGATTGAAGAACCCTTATGCTAAACGTGTATCGCGACACCCGGGGCATTATTTGAAATCCGAAACCTTTGCCATAATATACATCCAAAGTGCAATTATTGAACAAAGATTCAGAGTGGTATTTCAAATTACCTAGAAGGATTTGAATGACAAATGAAAGTGTACCCTAATGCTACCTCTGTAGTCCTGTCCCTGGGGGCGTTATTTATATTTCAAAACCCTTAGCACAGTCCTCACACATAGTGTAATCAATATTCGAAATTTCATTTTCCTACGTCTGATAGTTCCTGAGAATATCCTTGACACTTACGGTACGTACGTACGACGAACAGGCTTTATTTCCACGTACCAATTAGGAGAGCGATACAGAATATTTTCTGATTTGGACATCTTAGAATTTTCAAAATAAAGAGAATAAATGGTATATAAGTGCATAAGAATGTTAAAGTTGGTTGATATGATGGTTAATTGTGTTTTTAGTTAATAATTGTTGTATTTTTCAAAATCACGACTCATATTCAGCACCAGCATATCTATGAGGTATGTACATTTGAAATATTTAAACATGTATAGACAACAAAGCTAAAACAAACACAAAATGAAGCCTAAAACTTTCCTTGCATTTTATTTGTCATGCCAAAATTTGGTCCCAAATTTGAATTGGTAAGTGCAACCTTTAAGATGTAATATTACCCAGAAAATGACTCAAATAACACATTTCCAATTTTAATAGCATATAAACTATTGTCGTTCATTGAATATGGATTACACTGACAAAATATAGTATTTGTGCTTTTTGGGGTATTATATAGCCTTAGCAACCAAATGTAAAGAATTTTAAAAATTACACACCGCGATGAAGTATAAACATTTTATTGCGAACTGCGGATTTTGGTGTTAAACTTTAACGTTCGAAGCAAAACGACATATAATGTAGGATTTTGTGAGCGTTTGAACAAATTAAATCATATTTTTATTAGGTCTTAAAGCCTGTTACTAAGAGCTTTTCAGTCACTCAACCAGCTATCTTGATATAAAGCACAATGGATATGAAGGTCAAACTTTGGTTATTTTCTTACATTTACAGCTGTTTTCCATGCATAATTAGTAAATAGGATATCAATTTTTACTTTTTTTCTTAATCTGAACCAAAATATAAAATTTACCTAATAATATTCCATTAAGTACACCTTTTTCATTCATTTTGACATCATAAAACCAGTCACCTTTTTCATTCATTTTGACGTCATAAAACAAGTCTGAGTATTGCTTTTGTAAAATCTGCATTCAAGTAAATTATCTTCACTATACCACTTTTTGAGCTTAACTTTGTAAGTCTGTAAAATGCTTATTTTTGTCCGATTTACAAAAACTATATATCGTTTTATTCGTTAAGTCTTATAAATTATGGAAAATTAATGGTAAAGAGCAATAACATCAAAACTATTACACTTAAGGTTCCACGTACCAATTAGGAGAGAGATACAGAATATTTTCGGATTTTGACATCTTTAAGATTTTCATAATAAAGAGAATTAATGGTACAGAAGTGCATAAGAATGTAAAAAATGATTGATATGATGGTTAAATGTGTTTTTTTGTTATGATATGTATTTCCATATTTCAGTTTTAGGCATTCATACAGCTTGAAATGTGTTCGGAATAAGCCGGTTCCGTACCAGACAGGTTTTAATGTTTTACAATCATACAGCACCTTGCAATTTCCTGTGATAACAAAGTCGAACATTTTGTGAGAAAATGGGCTGAAATGTCTTGTTTTTTTATTTATTTATTTCAACTAGAGTAAGTAACCTTTTCAGAAAACTATATCAGATGTGGATTGAAATTGCATTTCTGACCTTACTTAGATGTCAAAATCTGCTGATCATGAACCAAAACCTTGTGTTTTAAACTGAATTGTTATGAGATTGGTTGCTTAGAAACAGAAAATTGTTGTATTTTTCAAATAACAACCCATATCCAGCAAATCTTTGAGGCATGTACATTTGAAATATATATACCTTTATAGACATCAGAGCTAAAACAAACATACAAGGAAGCCTAAAACCTTCCTTACATTTTGTTTGTCATGCCAAAATTCGTTCTCAAATGTTAATTGGTAAGTGCAACCTTACATATTATACCCTCACAGCACTCCCCAACGAGAGGGCTCCTCTATCTTCCACCTGGTTTAGTGTATTTACAGACAAATAAATTTTACTATATCAAAAGTAAAACATGGTTGATTTTTGTAACCCCCGAATGTTATTTTGTAACCAGCAGTATTGTGGGAATCAGAAAAAGAAAACTTCCGATATGATAATAAATTTGAACATCAGGTTTGGACATTTATTTTTACAGCAAAATTGCTTCAAATGTAGCAAAACAAATATGGAATCATTAAATAGCTTGCACGCATTCATGTGTTTCCAAGAAACTCATTTAAAAACAAGCATAGTCGTACGAAGATATTATTTATATTCTCAACTTCTCTCTTGATGTCCTTCCTCTACCCTGATTTGACATGAGCTACATGACGGGT
>JAULBM010062691.1:0-10257 GCA_032357055.1 Geukensia granosissima | reverse complement strand
ATTTTAAAATGAATACAGTTGACATATATTTTTGTGAAAGAGGAAACTGATCTGTTGTTAAGTAAAGTCAAATTTTTTTATTCATCCATCACTCTCTCATTCACAATTACCCATCCTGTAAATTGATGAACTTTGATATACTCCTCCATAGAACATTATCAGACGATATTCATTAAAATTTTAAAAAGTGCTCAAAAGTTGCTCTGACAAAGCTTCTGACCTTGCCCCCAGCTCAAAAGTTGGTTGTCTCCTTTCCAAGAACTGATGCTATTTATAGCTCATATGTACATGCACAGATGCATGTGTTCATTTAACCCTACCAGCACAAGAAGAGAGTGTAAAAAATTACCAACTTTTCTACTTTTAAGATACACAGTCAACAACACTACCAAAAAGGAATAGTTCCTAAATTTGCATATACTTATAAATCAAAAATTTAGAAAGATCTTTTTAAAATTTTATACAAATTCTAACCATCAATTCAATAAATGACAATTTTTCAAAAGAATTTAACATATTTGCAAAAATGTTGAATTCTATTATTTAAAAAAAACAAAATTTCATTTGATTGCTGGAAAAAATCTCTGCATAGACAATTGATGAGACATTGGGATTAAATTCAAATCTTCAATATCTTTAATTTCCATATTCAGGTTTTTCTCCAGACAATTTTTAAAAGTTCTAGGGCTATTTAACCTTTCATGACCTCTTTTCATATATGGTAGTAATCCTGAATAATATGTGACTGTGGCATTTATGTACACACATTGCAGTATTTAATTATATAGAACAATCTGTAAAACTTGTTTATATATACATGTAGATATGTATCAGATATGTAATATAGCATATCCTTTCTATGGTAAATTTAACAATTTTAAGTTCTTCTAAAATCAGTTGGTAAAAAATGAGTGTGAATGCCTGTTAATGCTGGTTAATAAAGCAGTTTGATATGAATATAAGCAGGTTGCATGTCATAGATAGGACAATTAACTCAATTTTTTTTCCTGCAACTTCATGAACCAGTCCCACAATGGGCAAGTACATGAATGTTGAAAATAAAAATAGAATTTTTTCTTGTAAAATTAATTCCGGGAAAATTATTCAAATAGTATTCAAAAAGCAAATTATAATGTTTTGGCATATTTTCATTCATTCTTGTTTAATACTGTTGCGCTATGGATAAATTGGATCAATAAAATCAGTTAAAAAGATTTATAGTCTCTTGACCAAGAGGAATGAATACAGTTCCGATTTTTATCCTAAATCAAAGCAATAAATGATTATTGGTTTGTAAACATGAAAAAGTGTTATAATTTCCCACTCACTACTCTATCAGTATATTTTGATAATACAGTTGGAGTTATCGCTTTTTAAATCAGACTGCAGTGCGAAAAACTAACAAAGTTCGTTAGTCTTGGAATTTCCTTAACTACCATGATAACAGAGACTTTCTTTCATTTTGATTGGTTGTTACCATGACAATTGAGAAAGTTTTCAGGTTAAAGAATTTTGCCGGAATCCAGATGATGCACTGTACAATCCATTCATTTTATTGTTATGTTGGTGATGATGAGCTGAGAAAACTGTTAATTTTCTGTTTCTCTTCCAACTTATCAGGATTTTTCTGACTCTGATCATTACTCTTTGTTGCTGTCAAAATTTTGAAAGTAAAATTTTGTTTGATTGATGACCTTAAGGGAGTAGCCCTATGTAAAGGGACATAACTTTTGAAAATCTTTGGTATGTTTCTGTCAACCATTTTTTATATATCTAATGTAAGCATCTTATTTACACAGATTAATTTTGATCTGTATCAACTGAATGTTTAAAGAGCTGTTTATTTAACGAAATAATATAAACATTTTACTGATTTCAAGAGTTATCTCCCTCAACCCAGGTCTACCCCCTTAAAATAGAATGGTAAATCAGCTATCTTTGATCATCATATGTGACAAATTGTTAAAGAAGCAGCAATTAAAGATGGATTCAGTGCCATAGAAATAATATAAAAAATTATGGCAATATGGGAGAAGATATCTGTTGATGTATTAGTTAAGAAATTTTGTCATCTGATTAAAATCAGCTTTTCTGTTCTCTAAAGTTAGGGGGGTGGAACATACTAGAACAGCTAGTTTCAAACAGACTGGAAATTTCCAGACGTCAAAATTTAAAATGTTTTTATGGTATAAGAGCTGGATTTCATCAGATAGATTTTTCAGTCATGTCAGTAGAAGTGAAATGTTTAGTTTCGAATTGCTGGTTCTTGCAAATGTCATTTCCATATTTTGGATATTAATAAGGATTGTATCTTATTTAGAAAAGAAATGGCATATATATGTTGATATGTTTGTATTTGTATTGTAAAACCTAGTCATTGAGTATGTTTTAGCAATTTTCAAGTTGTTAATTTCAAAATGTTTCCAAACTTTGTATACTAGTATACTAATACATGTATACTAATATATTTCATTTGAATGATACATGCATATAAATATATAAAAACACTTTAATAATTTGATTATACACTATACTTGTAAAATTACTATTGAATTGATTACTCCTTAACAATAATTTTTGTATAAAAAAAAAAAAAATTGTTTTCAACAACTGACCAGTTAATAAGCAAAATGGACCAGTTTTTAGGCTGTTATTAGACAGTGACAAGATATGATTTAAAAAATTTTTTTTTATTGAGTTCCTGTTTTTCGGAACTCAGTTTTCCCATTTTTTGGGACATTTATGAGCAGATTTCTGCCCTTTTTATATGTTTGGAGAATCATGCATTGCATTACACTCAACAGACATAAATTTACAACATAAAGCGTATGTACTTAGTTTAACACTTCCTTAAAATTTCTCCACTAAAATATTTAAAGTTAGAGATATCAGAAAGATGTGAAAAAATGAGTTGTACTTTTCTGTTTCGAGTTAAACATCTCATTGCTTTTAAAAATTAAATTAATCATGATGATTTTGTTTTTCTGACAATGTGATATTGCCATTTGCACTCGTCTATCTCAGATGATAACATTTATTATGTCGCAAGGGCATCCAATATTACCCTTATCTTTTTCTCTCCCGTTGAAGACATGTTTTATGTGATTTTCATTATATTTTGGAGAACATACTTTTAAACCTAATTCTTATTGATTTGATGAAAATTAAGTATAAAAACTATTAAGGTTGGGTGGATAGCACCAATTTGACCACTCAGGACCAGTGGGATATGGGCTGTAGTAGAATCACTACATTAAGTTGACTGAATTGTTGAAGAATTACCAATACACTGATATCAGATTCGTCCAAAGAGAACTATTTATCTTCTTTACCTCTTGTTTGTGTGTAAATAATACCATGTTTATATATTTTCATAATATAATCTCAGTGATTGATGACATTCATATTGTTGGGTGTTAAATTAAAGAAATTTCATTTTTTTAATGTTTTGCCAAATAATTGTTTATAAGATGTATTATTAAGTTTCCCCAGCAAGCAGAATTTAGAGTATAATTATATATGGTTTACATAGGGTGTTGCTTTGAACTGAAGTTTCAACATTCGACAGATTTTGACTAGGTTATCAAATTTTTAAGATTAAGGGATAAATATGTGATTTTCTACATGTATGAAAATTGAGGCGTAAAGATATTGATCCGGGACAGATAGGGGGGTAGGCAGGGTGGCCCTCTTCTAACTTTGAAATGCAAAAATGATAAAAATAATGAAAGTATAGAGTAAATTTTAAAAATTGATGATTCAAGAGGTCCACAAAAAGTGATCCCCCTTTTCTGAAAGTCTGTATCTGCCTCTGTTGATGGCCAGGTTTTATCCGTTTGTGTTGTAGAATTTAAACTGCAGCTATGAGAAAGATCTGATTATTATTTGAGTGAATTCCATTATTTAGAACAAGCAGAATGTTTCCTGCAAATACCTTTTTTGTAAAAGTTGTTTTTGGATGTTGAAAGCCATTTTTAAAGATGTCAACTTTTGTTATCACTTTAGATTTAAAGGGGAGTCAGAATACATAATGATTGATTTTCCTATGTCAAAGACTATGCTAATCCAGTATGAACTCCAATCGAAATGTGCAAGGCTAACTTGCGAAAAACTTATCTTATAAATTACAAATATCTCAACTTTGGCAGGTTATGACTAAGGCCTTCAACAATGAAAAAATATCCTTTTAGGTTTATTTTAAATTATATTACATGGTATAATGGAGAGATAATGTAAGGACTTGTTTATTTTGTCTCAATCATTTGTTTTAATATATATATATATACATGTATATATTACCTGTTACAAGGATAGCATGTTATCTTTTATGTTATGTACATGTATGAGTGTGTTTGTGTGGAATGGGAATATTTTTGAAAATTGAACTTAATTCCATCCTTGAATGTATTATTTTTTTATTTTGATTTTGAACCTAAAGTATAGCAAAAGTCTATATTAAATTTATAATCTTAAATTCATATTAATTTAATTTATTTGTTGTAAATGTACATTATTTTGTGTTTGTAAAAGAATTGTTTTTGTCATAAGTTTCCTGCCAATAGCATAATTAAAAACCAACACAAGATGATTAAGAATTTATTGTTCTTCATTTAAATACTCAATGAACGTTTATTTCTCAGATAAATGTATTGAATTCATTTCATGATCCACAAATCAATATTGTGTTAATTGCATGCGACATTAATTGACATACAAGATATTGATGTACATGCGTGTGCACTTGTAATTTCAGTTTAAATTATCCAATGTTGCTTTTTAAGGGAGGGTGTACCCTAATTTTCATGCATATTTTCATGGTAGTCAACAGGCCTTTTGTTAAATGAACCAAAATGATTTATTTTTTTATAGTTTTTGCAATTTGCAATGCAATTTTTCCTGCTAAATAAGTTGAAAGAAATGTTGAAAAAACTGATTAAAATAAGTTGGTTATGCTTAAAAATTAGGTGGCATTATTTTTTCTGAATACACAAATTCTGTTATGCATGTACACAAGCACTGGTTAACTGTAAATTCAGAATTAAATGTGTGCACTGTTATTGCAAATTATAGACATAAGATCAAAATGCCAGTTTGATTAATGTGATTCAATAACCAGTTGAAAAAAAACATATAAAGTTGTGCCTGATTTTACTTAGATTTTTACATAGGAAGGAAATTCATCACAGATCATCAATGGGAATCAGGGGTAGCTTTTGTGAGTTTTGCTTACAGTATGTCTTGTTCTACTTGTTTTGCATCAAGTCATTTTTTTAACCAACATGTTCAGATAAAAAACCCACAAACACACAATTAAAATATTGGTTGTATATAATTTGCTTTTTAAAGCTTGCATTGCCAGTGAATGGTAGGACATATATTAAGTTTTTTGGCTTATGAGATATTTAACATAAATTTATTCTCAATTCCACAATGCATAGAAATAACACTCTTTATTTTCTCTGTTTATTTTTGACAACAAAAGGCTAAAACCTATCCTCATTTGGACTCAAGACTAAGAAAAATTTTGATCTAAAAAGCGAAAATTAAAAGTCAAGTTTAACATCCAGTAACAATTTATTGCAATAATAAAAACATAACATTAATAGTTGCTGAATTCACAGAAACTGCAGACTTGTTGAAACAATATCTTGTTTTATATGGTTAAAAATCAGTATACATGTAATTACATTTTCATGTCTTATCAAGGACCTAATACACTCTAAAGTAGTTTGGAGAATATGATTTCATATGATACCTTGATATGTTTTTTTTTTCACTACATGTAAATCAATATTTGAATATGTTTTGATAAGTTTAGTTTAAGAGTTATCTCCCATTGTCTTATTGTTATTGTAAGGAGAGAATATTTTTATCATTGTATGAAATTGATATATTGTTTAATGGTGCATGCTCTAAAAATAGATTTAAAGAATCATTTTGTTGTACATTTGAATTTGTCCTGTTTGAGTGGGTACTATAGAATATAGAAATAGCAGCATGGTAAAATTTCTTAACACATTATAGGTTTAGCAAGTAATTCTTTCTTTGTATATTTAATTTATAATGTTTTTTTTAAACCTTCTTGAACTTCGTTTATTGTCAATTTGAGTTACTTTTTTTGTATACATACATGTACTCGTCATGTATTAAACCACATGTTTTCAATTCCAGAGGTAATTCATTATAGAATTAAATGCATTTTTTGTAAGTTTCAAGCGATACAAAAGACAGTGACGAGCACATTTTGCATGAAGGGCTTCAAGCGATATGAAAGACAGTGACGAGCACATTTTGCATGAAGCGCGGAAGCGCTTCATGCTAAAAATGTGCCCAGTCACTGTCTTTCATATCGCTTGAAACTTACAAAAAATGCATTTAATACTTATAATTACATAATTAGGTTAGTAAAATAATTAATAAAAGGGTTTTTAACAGCTAATTTTAATTTTAAGATATGCGCATAGTAATAATTTTACGAACACGTGGATGCCATGTGCGTGAAAATAGTCACTGTGTTTCATGCGATATGAAAACAGGTAACCCAATCTCGTGTTATATGTCTCGACCAAGAATAAAACAGTATTTAAATGAAATACTAACATACTGTAATTATAATGATTCTTAAACCTAGAAGTCAATGAAAATACATGCACACAACTAAAATCAGTGTTTAAGTCATTGGCCATAAAAGGGATTTTATATTTTAAAAAGAAATCATTTTAATTTTCAAGACTCAAAATATGGGCCAGAATATTTTATTTGTGTTCCGAACCTTTTATGTCTGTACATATGAAATTGCATAAGAATTAATTAGTTCGGATTTTATTTATTTTACATTTGAATGATTTTAAGCACAGAGGCATTGCACAAGACATTTCTCTTTCCTTTTTACCCGACCGCAAAGTTTTTTTTAACTATGAATTTTGAATGCAACACAACTGATATATTCTTAAATTAGAATATGCATTAAAAAGAAATTTAAGAAGGTGTTGAGTAGGTGGGTTGGTCATGTGTATCACATAGTATGTAACTGACAGGTTTAAGAACTTCTGCTGACCATTTATTAATTTTTCTAGGGCATATGCCTGTTTAAACATGAAAGAGTCCTAGTTAATTGGTTTGAATTGTTATTTATTGAATACATTAATGTGGGCTTTGTTGGGTTATTCCCTAATTATCTCACAGAATTGACCGATTGTAATTATAATAACTTTAGTAGATTATGGGGATAATCTGTATTATCTGAGTTTTAAATATTGATGTATTAATACACCCCTGACAGTGCAGTAATTATTGTATGATTTGTAAGTAATAACACCTGGAGAGTTAGAACTCATCATCAGTGTCATTATTTTTGTATATTTCTAGTGTTTTTAGCTTACCTGACCTTAAAGGATATCTGATCTTTTGCGATCACTTTGCATCTGTTGTCCGTCAACAATCACAAAAAAAAATCCTCTTCTCTGAAACCACTTGGCCAATTAGGACCAAACTTTGGTGGAATGATTCTTGGATGGTCCCCACCCTAAATTGTGTCCCACATCCCTGCCACCTTCCAAGATGCTCACCTTACTAAAAATAAAAAAAACAGTGTTGGTTTATTTACAAATCTTCTTGTCCTAATCTGCTTAACCAAATTTCAACCAAACTTTGGTGGAAGGTTCCTCACATGATCCTTTACCAAAATTGTGTCTGGCATCCTGCCTGTTAAAACAAGATGGCCACCACAGCTGAAATTAGTTTAACATAGGACCCTATGGCAAATTCACTTGATAATCTTCTTATCTGAAACTGCTGAGCCAGTTGCAACCAAACAAATGAATTTCCGTTAGGGTCCTATGTAAAACTTAAGTTTGACTGTGGCATGAGTCTTGGTTGGTGAGTAGGGATGCTGGACAAAATTCTGGTAGAAGACCATGTAAAGACGAAGGAAAGACAGATGCCACAGCCAAACTTAAGTTTTACATGGGACCCTATGAGAAATTTACTTGAAAATCTTCTTGTCTACTGAGCCAATTGCAACAAAAATTTGGTGGAATGGTCCTTATAGGTCTTCTACCAAAGTTTTGTCTGGCGCATCTGCCCACTAACCAAGATGGCCACCATAGCCTAACTTAATTTAACATAGGACCCTGATAGAAATTCACTAGAAAATTGTCTTATCTTAAACTACTGTGCCAATTGCAACTGAATAATTGAAGATATGTTCAGTTATTTGAAGATAGGTATTATCATAGAATATATGTTAATTTGATATCCATAATAATCATCTTTTGGATTTTTACACTTTCCTTTTTCTTTGATATGGAGAATGGCACTTGTCTATTGAAAGATTAGTCTTAAGGCCATAATAAAAAAAATCCTAGATCTACCACATTTTTTTCCAATTTCCGCTGAAAATATACAGACCAGAATAGTATATAACAAAGAATGAATAGATTTACAAATATCTTTAACTGCCTTAACCTCAAGTTCTCATCCTTATTTCAACATTGGTATTCTCCTGAAATTAATTTGTCATTTATGAAGATTAGTTGCTGATGATTATGTTTAGCATTTAAGTCATTTTATTTATCAAATTAATAAATTCAAATAAACGGAACAGTGACCGAAACTAAAAATAATGTTTGTGAAATGCTTTCAAGGTAATTTTAGCTTTTAACACTAAAACCAAGAAGTTTCCATATTAAATTAAAAAAAATTTTGCAATCCTAGATTTGATTGTTTTGAAATTAATATTTGAGGTAGAGGCCTCAGTTTTCAGTCTTATTAAATTTATAATAGAATATATTAGAAGTTGATTGAAATTAAAAATTGCAATTCTGCAAACAGGACAATTAATTTGTGATTGGTAACCTATGTCACTTTTGCACTTATTAAAAAACCCAGAACTTTGGCAATAGTGGCTTTCAAAACAGAATTACAGAGCCTCCATAAATTCAGTTGTGATGTCATGATGCCAATATACATTTGGGGTCAAAAAGGTCCTGGAATTTGGCAGCCCATAGATGGCCTTCTTTGGTATGTCTTTGTTTTGTGGGCCAATACTTTAATCAAAATTTTTTCCAATAAAAGTTTAACTTATGGATGGTTTTCGGGCTGGTCCTGAATCAATGGTTTAATTTAGCAATTTTTCATGAAAGTATACTAACTTTGAAAGTTCTTGTTTGGAATTGATTTGTTATTGAGTCTTATTAATTCTAACAGGATATAATGAAGAAAAAAATTTAAATCACAAGACTGGTTTGAAATTTAAGAAGTTTGCACATGAAAAATGCAAATTCTCATAATTATTGATATGTATACCAGGTACAAATGTACACCATTTTAGAACCGACTTATTTAAGTTGTTTATTTCAGAAGAAATAATGAATATATTGCTAGAGTTTATTATTATTATCCATGTTTTGATAGCAGGAAAATACATGTTTAATGAAAAAAGGCAGTTCAGTCAATTTCATGTTACTTAATACAAGATATTATGCATGCTTTATTATTGATAGTCAGTATTTTGCCCATAGTTCATTAATTGTGAACAATTTACGACATTTTAACACGTTCAGAGATTTAATTTTGTTTCCTTATCAGATAAATATTGATATAATAAGGAGTTATGTTATCAGCTAGTCTGATATAACCATAATCCTTGTTTGGCTCTCGGATTGTGGTTGGATGATTAGCCATGCAGTGAAGATTCCATTTAATAAGATTACAGGTATATTGGTACATGTAATGGTATATACAGTCATATGATTGGCTCACTTAATCTTAATTTCAATATTTTTTCAAGTATAGAGGTTAAAATAATAATATATTAAATTTTGAACTACATGTATTAGTTGTAGTGATAAATATTGTTGTCATATTTAAAAGGACAGTCCTTAAAAAATGTAACTACAAATCACACAATGTTCTACTTTAAGTAGGCATTTTAAATATTGTCATTCTCAATGCAAATCATAAAAATAGAGTGTCCTTCTCGGAGTGAAGTCAACAGATTGTTTGCTTACACGACATGACACTCTACTGCAGTGCTTTCAAAAGTACAATATTACTGCAAATAGTGGTATGCATCAAGGTTGACTATTATACAATTAATGACTTATGATAAGGTTGATACCAGTATTTATCAACCCCAGGGAAGTGATATTCACTGAGGCCAACGGCCAAGGTGAATATTACTTCCCTGGGGTTGATAAATACTGGTATCAACCGAAATCAAAAGTCAACAATTGTTTTATTAAATAACTAGAAAAT
>JAULBM010062680.1:0-10258 GCA_032357055.1 Geukensia granosissima | reverse complement strand
AATGGATTTAACAGAAGAATATTGCCGTTTTTAATTGATCAGAAGTATTGATTTCTTTCATACTTCAATGGTTGATCTGGTTTATATTGTTCTGTCTAACCTTCAATTTGTATTTATAATGGCCGATTTATTTTTAGCTTAGATTATTTGATTTAAAGGTATAATTGGCCGTTCTTATTGAAAGAAATTCAATAAAACTATGCGGTGTAATCTAGTTTGCAGAGGAATTTGACGTTTAAATAACCACATTGTATATATTTTTTAATAATAAAATTTAACACATCGACATTTGTTATCAAAAATAGAACTCAGTAATCAAAAAAAATCTGAACATTCTACACATGTTTTGGCATCTGTACTGCATGAAAGATAACGCTATCAAGACAAAATATACGTTTATTTCAAAGTTTGGAGGCCAAACTTTGTACACAATTTATTAAAGCATTTTGAAAATAAATTAAAAATTCAGTATTTGAAATTCTTAATGCACTTGAGTAGACTAAATGTGAAGAACCATACTAGTTTTGCAGAGGAAGGCGTAAGAAAAACCGGAGGGCAGACATAAAGGGAGGAAAGCCGGTTGACAAGGCAACATCGAGAGCAAGAACAAGACAAGCACGACACATACCATAAACAAAACTAAACATGACCTTCTAAAATTACGCGTAGAATTTGGGAAGTATGGAGGGGTAAGCAGTTCCTCCCCCTATATAAACACCCGTTACGTTACTCATTTCCAATTTATTAAGTCATTTCAGGCTGTATCAAGGTATGGGATACAACACCCAGGCAGAAAAATTATATGTTGCTTTGTCACTCTACAAAAAAGATCCTGGAAAAGATATTCCATCCAGATTATGGTGTCAATTGTTAAAATTCTGGATTGATGACTTCAACTGGAATAAACGTATTCTTGTTAGAGCATTCCTGTGTCATAGACTAAGCTCTGTCGAGAAAACCGCTGTTTTGGACACATGCCACTATTGGCTTATTAGTTTTACACAAGAAGTTTCTAGAGGACCATAAAAAGACCCTTCCATCAAATTATGGTTGCAACTGTTACAACAGTTCTTACAGGAACATTTCTCAGTGACTTTCCCATAGAGTTAAATGTTTAACAAAGTTTAGCATCGGCGATCATCTAGTTGGTGGTCGAGCATGCCGGTATAAGTTTTGATAGAGAATCAACAAAGGATCATTCCACTAGAGTAAGGTTGCCATCAGTATAGATTCCGACAATAACATTTTATAAATACTTCCGACTTTTTTTCTATTGTCAGTAAAGGTGGTCATCCTGGAAAGTGGGCGGGGATGCAGGACACAATGTTGGTAAAAGACGATCCAGGTACATTACATTAAAGTTTAGTCAAAATGGCTGGGCGGTTTTTGACGAGGATTTTTTCTTATTGTGGAAGAGAGGCGAAACGTGATGGCAAAAGCTCATCTGGCCTCTTAGACCAAATCTGTTAGGTCAGCTGAGCTCAAAATCAAGATTTACCAATAAAATTTGCTTTCAAATTCATGCATTGATTATTTGTAAAAATAATTCAAGGATAACAAATGGGCAGACGGAAATCATTTAGCAAAAAGACGAACAAGACATTGGCAAACTGAACGAAACAACTGACAAATACCGGTACACAAAACCCAACTTAAAAAACCAAAGAAACACTATTCAGGTCTACAAAATCCATGTCTGAAGTACAATACAACCTCTTTTATTCTGTATTACCTGTTATCGAATCGTGAGAATCATAACTTTTCTGCAAGACGCCCGGTTGACACGTTACAAAATGGTGCCAGCAGCGAGGATTTGAGCGTGATAATACTTGCATTCGTAATTTTGAGATGTTTCAAAAGCTTTGATATTGTGACATTAAAACAGATTACTGAAGTGTTTGGTAGTATGTAAAGAATTCTCTTCCTCCTGTAGATTTTTCTAAAAGAAGGCAAGCAAGGTCAGGTCTATTATTTTTTATCGTTGACTGGAGTTACTTTTATTAGAATTTGACCTATAGTAAGTTTACAATTAACCTGGTATTTTTAAGCCGAATTTTTTGTACTTCAATACGGGTCAGTATATAGATAGACTTACATATGTATTATAAATTGACTTTGTTACAGAAACAAATTCTAATATTCTGACGTAAAATTTCAATACAAATCAACATTAAATGACATTTAGCCATTGTAATATGAATACATTTAAGTAACATCAACGGCATTTATGTAACTAATTCCAACGAATCGAAAAAGGTTTAAAAAACAGAGTTACATGATCTTCCCACTTCACCTTAGTAAACAAGGAGGATTCGTGTCTGTCTCCATGTACCACGTGCCTATTTAATTTTTTTCTGAATTGTACAATACAAAAATCAGCTGCACTTTATTTTATTCAAATAAGTTGTACAAATGTGGGAACTTCTTACTAATAATTTAATTTCAATAATAATTTATTTATGGAGATGAAAACACCAGGCTCTATTTTCCCTACGAATTATTAATATTAAGTAAATATTTTTTCAAACATTTGTTCAACACTTTATTGTAGCATGAATATACGCAGATGCAAATCCAGACAAAAATTTTCCGAAGTTTGAACTTTTCCAATCCCGTTCTTTGAAACCATTCCCGATAGGAATGATAAATTGCCTTTTAATACTTCATTTTTACCACAAGCAATAAAAGATAAAGGATAGAGAATAAATGCCAGATTGACAGTAACCTTTCTTACATTATACCTAAGAAAAAATGATTCAATGAACAGATGCATTGGTATGGTATACAAGGCTTTAAAACGATACATGTATTTTGCAGGTTTTCTAACAGGCAATTTTAAGTTTTAGTAGACTGCAGACATTAGAAAACCAAAGGCCCGTTTCATAAAACAGTCGCTTATTTTGCGTACACGTTATTCCATTCATTTTTCTATGTGCACGTTAAATTAGCAATTGTTTTATGAAACGGCAGTCAGGTATGGTATACGATTGTAAATCTGAAAATATCGTATTTGTAGTGCAGCTGTTTTATGAAAAAATAAATAAATAATCGATTGTTAAAAAGGATGTGTATAAAATTATACACCGCCCCATAGCATTATATTCAAAAAGATTTTTTTAAGGATTATTTGCCTCCTTCAGCTTTTAGTTACTGAAATTCCACAGGGTTTTTTGTAACGAATTTGCAACTGAAATTAAAACATAAGATTTGTAATATACATTTGTAATTATGCATGCACTCCTATCACTTATCTTTATTTTATAATCTTACCAAATAGAAACAAAATCATTCATATTTTGCAAACATTGGAAATAGTTCAAATAGACCCGACAGTAAGTCGAATGAACACCAAATACCAAATGTTTTTGCATATTGTTCTGCAATTCTTAGATAATATTGTAAAATAATGAGAGGAGTGCATGCATTGCTGTACAAGTTTGCTGTAAACACATTTTTGGGGGGAATTCATACAGTAGTTAAAGCTGAACATTTTCTATGAATTTCCATAGTTTTAACTTTGAACGCTAATGGGGGTACATAATCCTTAATTTCAAAAATGAAGAAAAAGTAGCAATCGTTCAGCGTAATACCGGCTTATTTCACATTGTTTGTCAATTTCATATATTCGTGTAAGATTAATGTATTATTAACAAATATTTTAGTGAAATACATGCAAGTAAGAAAATTATTAGCTTCCCGAGAAATTCATATTCAGACAAGGGAGATATTTCGGAAACCGGTTTTGGTGTCGAACTAAAATAACAGATTGGTTTTAAACCTGGTTTTTCTATGTATTCGTTCTTCCTATTACGAATTGTTTGGATTTTAGAACATCTTTTACTATGTTTGGATCTCGGAATTCCTATGTTTTGGGCCTAATGCTAATGGTGAGAGGTTACTCCTTAAAATGTACAAATTCTATATTAAAATTCACCATATTTATTCAACATTGGTAAACTTGGGCTTTGTAAACACTGCCTTAAGGATAATAAAGAGTATTCCGCCATATTTGACATTTATTGTACCTACATGTACGTTTAAGATGACTGAAGATACTTTATATTCTTCCCGCATTGTGCATGCATATTTAAATGTAATCAGTCGCTTAAATGTTTTTGTAAAAAGACATATTAAACGCCCGAATTCTCCTTCGATTTCAAAACCCCAATGTAAACATCAACACAAACTTGAATCTTTTATAACATCCCACCAATGAAAAGCATGCTTTCCTACAGAAAAACATTGAGCATTATTCAAATCGATAAATTAATAATTTATTAATTTTGAGATATATTGAAGGGTATTTTAAAATTGACAATTTAAATCTACGAAAATTCAGGCATTTGTGTCTTTTTTAAAGCAAGCAAATTAAGAAATAAATTTAAATTAAAAATGCACAATGCGGGTAGTTCAAGTATTGAATATTATGTGTTACAATGCGTAACGTAAAGGCCGCACACTTCTGAAACGAAAAATATAAGGAAATGGCGGATGACATTTACAACAGGAGGTAAACGTGTCAAGTAGGTTCATCACCACAAAAACTACGACTGAAGACATATTAGGGACAGACCAAATTTCGTCTGGGAGAAAATGTCAGGTACATACTTCAATTACTTGCGTAAAATGAAAGTACGCAATTTTAAATGACCGAGATTTCATAAGAACTTTAAATAGATAGGTATGGTATAAAAACAACCATTGTCAATATCATCACTTATTTCATCTTTTGGTCTGAATAAATAATGTTTTAACCTTTACTGAATACTCACCTCAAAAGTATACTTCGTTATATCACGTGACATTTAATTGACTTTGTAATAGCTTTCAAAAAAGCTTGGTTGCCATCGCATTCTCAATTACTGATTGCTCTTTGTTTATGGGGGTTTCTTTAATCCATTCAGGGCCTGATTTTAAAATTGAATAAACACTTTTGACAAAGTTTATTCCAACATTTCAAGTGAAACATATGAGTAATACAACATTATTTTAATGTATGATTGTGAACTGATGTACATTTTTACTGATTGACTCTATTCGATTACAATACTGAACCTTACAGCAACTTTGTATTTAATTATTAAGGTGAACCTTATCTCAAGGAACCACATAATTTTATGTGACCAGGATTTCAGCGCTGTTCACGAGAAGTCCTTAACGGGAGACTCACTTGTGAGTCTGTTTACTTTACAGTGCACTACAACACCGACACCTGAAGCCCCATTCTTCGTCACATAACCAACATTGATCTTAAAATTAAGGCTCACTTCTACCAATTTTACAAACTATCACAAAGATCCAATCAAAACTATACAAAAACCTCTGAACCTACTCATAAAAATTATAAAAGGGTGTATACATACCAAATTGTTAACCACTAGTTTGACACACTTGTACGTCCATTCAAAGAAAATCAGGGTTTTAAAAACTATTTTACCACAATTATTAGTTTTGAACTGAGGAGAAGTTTAACTTTATCCAGATTTTCATTTAATCATCAAACCTTAATTTGTTAGATGCCGGGGTAAGCCTCCACACCTCAGAATCTGTCAGCGGTGTACAACATGTAGCTCGGGCGAGGTAAAAGACGAAATTATTTCCTGCTTTTGTGTTCTGATTATAATTATGACTGACATAAAATATTTTAAAACTGATTTTTTTTTTTTTTTTTTTTTTTTTTGTTGTTGTTGATGTAGTACTTCAGAAGAATCTAAAAACTGGCTTATGTTATGTTAAACCTGCAGGGATCTGAAATACTGGCGGTTTAAAATATTTATTCATAAACATTGTAGATAATTTGTTGATCGACTGTTTTCTCATTACTTTTGTTATTTATTCTTGTTTATCTGCAACTCACAACTCACACTGTAAAAGCATCGCCCCTTAATATGCATATCTATTACATCATTGTAGAATATTTATTTTCATTTGAACATGTTAAATGCAATATATGGCTTGCTTCTCTGGATGAGATACGGAGTGAATCACAAAATGATTCTTTAAGCACCCTTGTGTCTAAAGCAAATTCTAATCAATAACTAAATAATAAATGACTGCAAACTCTTGTTACCTCTCTTTGCCCGGGTTGCACTTCGAGTAGATTTATTTCAATTTATTTTTTTTTTCATTTTTAACATATTGTGTTCTGTATCGTACGTTTTGTTTTCCTCTCCCCCGTAATTGGTAAAACTTATTTTTGATTTGGTTTGATTTCCCTAACATCAAGTTGCAAAAAGTCATGGATGTGCAGATAAACAATTATTGATTAACCGAAAATTAACAACGCGTGCCAGTCTTTGATTTTACCGTCCGGGAGAGTTAACAACTTCTTTAATCTATTAAAAATTGTTCTTAAAGTCGATTCAGAAACACTGATGTTGTTCTTAAAAATGTTGAAATTTTGCAATTGGCTTTTGTGCAAGGCAAAAATTTTGCCCATGGTTTCAAGCACGCGTTCGACGTCTAAGTTGATGCTTATCTTAGAGGTTGTAATTAATAGGGTGTCAAATTGGTAAGATGTTCGGTGAACTAGATTATCCACATTTTTTCCTTTAGTTTCCCACAAGAAATAGACTTATTTGCAAACTCAAAATATTGTCTCGCGCATGACACGTCATGGATTCCTTCAACTATAATCAGGGTTAACTTCAACCCGAGGAATGGTCAACTTATAGTTAATTATGGGTAACAGGTTCACAATAAGTTGAGATATACTGATACTATATGGATCAACCAATTCTTGTGGCCACTATAAAATCTAAGGAGGGACGATTTCAACCTTGATTGTACGTATTCATGTTTGAGAATTTTACACGACAACAACAATGCTTTCTTTAAAAAAAATAGTTTATTTGGTTTGTCTGTCTCAATCTAATTAAAATTAGATCTCCTCACTCGCTCCTCCTTTTTATTTGTTTTCTTTTTTGGACGCGACCAAAGAAAAAAAACAAAAAAATAAAGGGTGAGCGAGTGCGGAGATCTAATTTTTATTAGACATTCAATCTGTATTTATTCAAAAATGTTATTTTAACTTTAAATATTTGATTTAAAGGTCTGACGTGACAATAAAACAGTATTCAAAATACGGTGAGATGTGTGTATTTATAGCTCAAAACGATTTTAGTTTGCAGAGGATTTGACGCTTCAATAACCAGATTGTTCTATTTGTAATAATACAACTTAGCAAATCGACAGTTGTTAACTTTCAAATTTTTAAAAATCTCAACGAATCTACACATATTTCGATATTTGTACTGCATGAAACATTGGACTAAGTTTTAAACAAAAAATTTGTTAAATCTACTTTTGTAGGCTATAGTTTGTACATAATTTATTATGTCATTTTGATACATAGAAAAATCAATAAACCCTTAATACGTTGGAGTAGACTAAATGTGAAGAAACATGCTCGGATTATCGAGGAACACCTTCAGAAAAAATCTTTAAAAACCAGAGGGCTGACATAAAGCCGGAAGGAAAGTCGATTGACATGGCAACCTCGAGAAAAACAACAAGACAAGCACGATACATACCATTAACAAAACCAAACATGAACAAAATATGTGGAAAATGCTGACCCCACTACAAAAATGGGTAAAACGGGTTGTCCGGAAAGGTAAACAGTTCCTGCACCTATATAGACACCCGTCGCGTTACCCATTTCCAATTCGGTAAGTGATTTCAGATTATGGGGAGAAATATTATAGTATTGTATCAAGAACCGGGTAACAACCCCCCAGGCCGAAAAATTATATGTTGCTTTGTCACTTTACAAAAAAAAGATTTTGGAAAAGATATTCCAACAAGATTATGGTGTCAATATTTAAAATTCTGGACTGATGACTTCAACCGTGAATCAACGTATAGAGGATTCTTGTTTGAGTATTTTGTATGTGTCATCGACTAAGCCCTGTCGAGAAAATTGCTGTTTTGAGCACATTCCTCAATTGGCTTTGCAGTTTCACATAGGAAGTTTCAAAAGGGCCACGAAAGGATCCTTCCATCAAACTATGGTTGCAACTGGCATTAGTAGATCTGACAAGAACATTTCTCAGTGAATTTCCCGTAGGGTGCAATGTTAAACTAAGTTTATCATCGGTTATCATCTAGTTGGTGATCGAGCATGCCGGACATAATTTTGATAGAGAATCACCAAATTATCCTTTCATCAAAATTTGGTTGCGATCAGTAGTTTCCGACAACAAGATTATCTAAATACACCCGACTTTTTTCTATTGTCAGTAAAGGTGGTCATCTTGGAGAATGGACGGGGATGCTGGATACCATTCTGGTAGAAGACGATCCAAGGACATTCCACCAACGTGTAGACCAAGCTTAGCGGTTTCAGATGACGGTTTTTTGTAATTGTGGACGAGGGGCGAAAGGCGATGGCAAAAGCTCATCTGGTCAAAACTTTTAGGCAAGGTGAGCTAAAAATCAAGATTACCCAATTGGTTATTTGTAAAATTAATAATTCGAATAACAAATGGGCAGATGGAAATCATTAAGCCAAAAGACGAACAAGACCATGGCAAACAAAACGAAACAACTGACAAATATCGGTACACAAAACCCAACAACGAAAACCAAAGAAACACGATTCAGGTCTACAAAATCCATGTCTGATGTTCAGTACAGCCCCTTTCTTCTCGAATTACCTGCTATCTAATCGAGGGAATCATAACTTTTCTGCAAGACATCGGGCTAATAGATTATAAATGGTGCTATCAGCCAGGATTTGAGCATCCGTAAGTTTGAGCTGCCTCAAAAGCTTAAAGTGTTGACTTTTGATATTGTGATACTCGAATACATTATTGAAGTGTTTGGTAGTATGCAAAGAACTCTCTTAACCAAAGGCCCAATTTTTTTGCTTGTTACACTCAGTGCATGTTGGAGATTTCTGCTGCAGATTTTTCTAAAAGAAGGCTCACAAGGCAGCCGCTGATTAAGGATTTTTTTTTCAGGAATGAAAAATAAAATACCCTATTATCTCTGCCTTTCATTTGTCAAGGATTGTTCGTCAGGTCTATTATTATCGTTGACTAGAGTTACGTTTATTGGAGTTGAAAAAAGTTTGACCTAAGTTTACATACAGTTCACCTGGTATTCATTAGCTGCATTTTTATGATGACAGAACCCTTTACATGAATTTGTACAGGGATACATACAATAAAGAAATAATAATGTACGGATCAGTATATAGATTGCCTTACAAAGGTATTTTAAATTGACTTTGTTACAGAAACAAATTCTAATATTCTGACGTAAAATTTTAAACAGATATATCATGACAGGGAGGGTATGTGCGAAAAAATACCAGTCGCGGGAAGAAAAATGTCAACACTTAATTGACATAATATCAAGAAAAACGCAGGTGCATTTCCAGACAAAATTTTGCCAAAGTTTAAAACATTTTCCAATCCTGTTCTCTGAAACCACCCCTGATAGGAATGATGAATTGCCTTTTGAAAAATCATTATTTTCACCACAAATAATAAAAGGATAGAGAATAAATGCCAAATTGACAGAAACCTTTTTTACATAATACCTTAGAAAAATGCTTCAATGAACAGTTGCATTGGTATGATATACAAGGCTTTAAAAACAATACATGTATTTTGCAAGTTTTTTAACAGGCAATTTTAGGTTTGAGTAGACTGCAGACATTAGAAAACCAAAGGCCCGTTTCATAAAACAGTCGCTTATTTTGCGTGCACGTTATTCCATTCATTTTTTCTATGGTCTAACGTGCACGTTAATTTGACAATTGTTTTATGAAACGGCAGCCTGCTATACGATTCAATGTAAATCTGAAAATATCGTACATGTATTTGTAGTGCAGCTGTTTTATGAAAAAATAAATAAATAATAAATGGTTAAAAAGGATGTGTATAAAATTATACACCACCCCATAGCATTATATTCAGAAAGATTTTTTAAGGATTATTTGCCTCCTCTAGCTTTTAGTTTCTGAAATTCCATAGGGTTTTTTGTAACGAATTTGCAACTGAAATTAAAACATAAGATTTTTAATATAATTATGCATATACTCCTATCACTTATCTTTATCATATAAATTTAACCAGGTAGTAATTAAAACAAAATCATTTTACAGTTTTGCAAACGTTGGAAATATACAGTCCGACAAAAGTTAAGTGCCACCCTATATTTTTTCTAATAAAAATTTTCATTTTACACCTATGTAAAAAATGGAAATAGAATTAAATTTATACCAAGACACTTTTATGTATTAGTGTAC
>JAULBM010062679.1:0-20002 GCA_032357055.1 Geukensia granosissima | reverse complement strand
AGCTTCCGTTATGGTATGGACTCTGGTTCATTGTTGAAGGCCATAATGGAACCTGTAAAAGTTAAAATTCTACTGTCACTTGGTGGGTGGCTGTCTCATGGACAATAAAGCCATATCTCCTATTTTTATACAATGACTTGTGAAAGTTTAACAAATGAACATTTGAGTGTGGACACAGTACCGGTATTTTGTTAGACAATGTAATATAATTGTATCAGTGACCATTTTGACCCCCTTTACCACAAAACCTGTTAAACTTGTGTTGCATTTTTTATAAAAAATAATTAAAAAAAAAATTAAACAACATCAAAATCTGATGAAAAATTTAAAATGTTCTATTTCATGTGACGTTGACATTTTCACATACTTTGACCCCTTTTTCTTATAACTTGGGAGGTTGAGCCTTTATCGCTTACCTGCAATTTGGCAAAGAAGTTTCAGAGGAGAAGATTTTTTCATGAATCAGCTAATCAGAAACAAGATTTGTCTGCCGGCTTTGTTTTTGTCTGATTGGGATGAAATGGAAAAACTTTGTAAAGGACTTCCCATGGATGCTCTACATCAAATATTAATCAATTTCACAAAGCAGTTTCAGCTAATCGGAAACAAGAATTATCCGTAGAAGCCATGTTTAGTTTCAGATCAGGACAAAATTAGGAAACTTTATAAAGGTATTTTAATATCATCCATAGCGACAATGTTTTTCGTCTGATACAGACAAAATGAGGAAACTTCATAAGGCACATTCCATGGATGCTCCATATCAAATATTTATCCATTTGGCCAAGCCGTTTCAGAGAAGAAGACTTTCTAATGATTCAGCCATTAAGAAACAAGAATGCTCCATGGATTCTGATAAGGGCAAAATGAAGAAACCTTATAAAGGACATTTCAATGATTCCCCAGTTCAAAAATTTATCCATCTGGCACAGCTATTTCAGAAAAGAAAACTTTTTAATGAGCAACCAATCAGAAACACAAATCATCCATGGCAACAATGTTTTTCGTCTGATACAGACAAAATGAGGAAACTTCATAAGGCACATTCCATAGATGCTCCAAATCAAATATTCATCCATTTAGCAGTTTCAGAGGAGAAGATTTTCTAATGAATCAGTCAATCAGAAACAAGAATCATCCATGGTGGTTATGTTTTTAGTCCTATTAGGATGAAATGAGGAAATTTTATAACCGACCTTCCATTTATGCTCCATACCAAATATTAATCCATTTGGCCAAGTGGTTTCAGAGAAGATTTTTAATGTATAAGCTAATAAGAAACAAGAATCGTCCATGGCTGTCATGTTTTTTGTCTGATTGGGATGAAATGAGGAAATTTTATAAAGGACCTTCCATAGATGCTCCATTAATCCATTTGGCCAAGTGGTTTCAAAGGAGAGGATTTTTAATGTATCAGCCACTCAGAAACAAGAATCTGATGGAATCCATGTTTTTTGTCCAATAAAGACAAAATGAGGAAACTTTATATAGGACCTTCCATAGATGATCCATACCAAATATAAATACATATTGTGGTTTCAGAGAAGATTTTTAATGTATAAGACAATCAGAAACAAGAATTGTCAATGGCTGACATGTTTTTTGTAGGATCATGAAGAAATTTTATAAAGGACCTTCCATAGATGCTCCATACCAATTTTTTATCCATTTGGCCAAGCGGTTTCAGAAGATTAGATCTTTAAAGTGTAAGCCAATCAGAAACAAGAATCAACCATGGCGGCCATGTTTTTTGTATGTTAGGGATAAAATGATCATGAGGAAAGTTAATAAAGGACCTTACATAGATTCTCCATACCAAATATTATTCCATTTGGCCAGGTGGTTTCAGAGGAGAAGATTTTTAATGTATCAGCCAATCAGAAACAAGAATCGACCATGGCTGCCATGTTTTTGCCCAATCAGGATGAAAAAGGGAAATTTTATTAAGAACCTTCCATAGATGCTCCATACCAAATACTAATTCATTTGGCCAAGCAGTTTCAGAGAAGATTTTTAATGTATCAGCCAATCAGAAACAAGAATCATCCATGGGGGCCATGTTAGTTGACAGATCGCGAAGAAATGAGCAATCTTTATAAAGTACCTTATATCAAGCCTTCCTGTAAAGTTTGGTTCAATTTGGCCAAGCAGTTTCTGAGAAGTTACTGAAATTGTGAAAAGTTAATGATGGACAGACGGACAACGGATGCCAAGTGATGACAAAAGCTCACATGTCCTTTGGCCAGGTGAGCTAAAAAATCCCATCAAAATCCAATGAAAAATAAAAATTTCTTATCACCTGCAAAATCACATTTTTAACCGCTTTGACCCCTAAAATAAAACTAGAGGCTCCAAGGAGCCTGTAATCGCTCACCTGACTCAAAGTTGGGTGTTTATTTTCATGCTATTATTATTACACCAGGCTTTGACGGCGTCAATATCGTTTTGCAATACAATATTTATATTTTCAGCACACATATCATGATAATGCATAGTTGAATCATCGGCATACAGGTCAATATTTGATTTTTCAACATGAAGTGGTAAATCATTTATGTATAAAATGAAAAGAAGGGAACCTAAAATATCCCAGCAGATATTGTGCGACATCGTGTGGTTGTCACGTGAGTTGCAAGATGTCTCTCGACGAACTATAAATGAGCCCTAAGAAGTTATATAAATTTGCTAATTTGAGTATTCCTTATGGTTTAATTAAACAATTTACATCAAATTTTACCACAAATTTGTTTTATTTTCCAAAACTTTGTGGTATAAAACACACAATAAAAGAATTTATGCAATTTGTTATTTAACAGTTAAACTTCTGACCCAAAGAAAAGAGAATGCACACTGTACTATCTAAATTATTTGTATTCCCAATGAGACATATTTTGAAATTTAGGAAAATTTTTGCTATTATTTCATGTCCCAGCTAAAGAAATAAGACAATTTTTCACTCAAAAATATACAAAGAGTATGAAAATGAATGTGCGATGTACAATTCAGATTATTTTGTGTTTCTGACAAAACATCTGTTCAAATTTAGGAAAATGTTTGGTAAAAATCCATGAGACTAAAGACATTATGCTTTTTTTTTTAATTTATTATTTTGACCTAAGATATGAATGTGCTATGTGCAATTTTGCGACAAGAAATTTGTTCAAATTAAGGAAAATTTTTAGTATAATTTCACGCAGCTAGAGTATTAATGCAATTCTTCATTCAAAAGTGCTCATTCAAGCCTAAATTATGGGTAAAACAGCTACCTGAGCATAAAGTGGGAAGTACATTTGTAAAACTGCAAAGTGACTTGATTTGCTTGTTTATTTTCAATTTAAGACTGTTCTTTTGTAGGATCATTAAAAAATACCTGTTATTAAATTTTTATTTATCTATTTATTTGCAAAATTACACCCATATGGGTCAAGCAAATACAATATACACATATAGAAGGCAAATAGTATACATGGAATAAGAACACAAACATGACAAAACATATCTAAATATAAACATAAACTACAAGAAAACCTTAACTAGATGGAGAACTTTTGACCAACACAGACCTCATTTTTGCAATTCGAGAAATCTCTTATTATAGGCAAAGTTCTGAGTTAGGGTTAAGAAGTGTTTGTAATTGATTGATTGGTTGATCTCTAGTAAAAGTCAAAACAGTATTACTAATTTTATAATTAGAGGCTCCTGGGAGCCTGTAAATGCTCTTTGATGGAAATATTATACATTCATGTGACATTATTAAGGTCACAAGAACCAAATAAATGAGTTTAAGTAGGATGAACAATCACTCTTTCAGGTAATAACGTAGGATAAATGCTTGAATGGCTAGAATGCATTTACGGCCATTCAGGTGAATTAGTCATTAAAAACAAGATGAAGGATCTTTTCAGTAGGTTTAACATCATTTAAGTATTTTTATCGAATTAATGTGGTTGTTGCCTGCCATAAATATGTAGCCCCTTATAAACGTTATATTCATGCAAAACACACTTATGAAGACAGCTCAAGTAGAAACATGTGCTTTGTTTTGTCATTACAGGTTTTGCATCTTATTTTACAGGTGTCTGGAAGTTTTATAAAAATAACCACTGAAAGGCCTTGCTTACCCAGATAAAAAAAATTAAGCAATTTCATTAAAGCTGTATGTGGTGCCTCATCTTCAGGAATTTGTGGATTTGTTTCGTCAAGAAATTCTTTTAAAATCGCAAGACCATACACAAAAATGTTGCCCATTCTAAAAGAGATTTTTTTATTTTGTTCATTTTCATATTTCGAAGTGACACAAGAAGCACGTGAGAACACCTCACTAATGCGCGCATTAGCCTCGATGATTTCTAATATACACAGGTTCATCTTTTCGTATCCCTTTTCTATAGCATCATATGCATGTTTCAACTTTTCCATTTTATATCTGTCATTGCGAAAATCCTTAAAGAAGCTTTCCGTATCGTTTGTCTTTTGTCGTTTTGCAACAGATGGGCCTTCCGCCATTCTGCTGTGTTTTGTAGTTGGTATTTCTTTATAGGAGCACACTTAAGTGCACATGCAGATTTCGCAGTGTTTAAAAAGAGTAACTGACCAAGTGTGTGTCATAATTATCTCCCCTGATTTTTGTCATTGGAACTCTCTATTTAACGAGGCTAAAAAGTTCAACCGAAATTGTTTACATTAGTAACCTGGCAGCCTGGTCAATATTCTCGTTAAAAACTTCGTATATAGAACCAGGTCAGAGCCATAATCGACCCCGTTTCCATTGGTCAGTTCAATCCTCCATGTTTTTACTGTGCACATGCGTAGTGGAAATCCTATTTTTAGTTATGGAAAATTCTTCCGGTGTAGCTAGGACAACATGGACGCTATTCAACTTGTCCAACATATAAAATTCGCTCTCGCTGACATTAATCACTGCAGAGATACAACTTATAACTTTCTTAAACCCCTCCAATCAAAAACAATTTTATGTTCCCTCGAAAAGGACGTTCTCTCCATTCTCCCTACTGGCTACGGGAAGAGTCTCATTTTTGAATGCCTTCCGCGGGTTGTTGCCTCCGTAAACAACTTATCCACTACTGCTATAATTTTGGTATCCCCCTTAAACTCAATTATTAAGGAACAACTAGCTAGATATGGAGAGAAGGCAATTAATATCGATGAATCATTCTTATGTCAACTTAAGGTATCCCTGTTATATGATGTTTTGGCAATAGCCAATAATGATTATCAAGCATTTAAGTTTACATTGCAATTGGAGTTTACATTGCAATTATAAAATTCTGTAGAGCGACTGTTCATGGAGTTGTACACTTTTTGTTTCGAACATCTAGTTTTTTCTAGCAGTTGACAGCATAAATTTTTTTTCAATGCAAAGTGTAAAATGTTTTCTGTTAGCTAGACCATTAAAATATTCTTTTCCAAAAAATCCCAGCCCTCCGACCCCCCAATAAGAAAATGGTTGTTGCCTAAATATATGATATCATGCCTTGAATTGGTGGCACTTTTACGTTACAATTTCAAAAGCTGAAAATTGCCACAAAATCAGTCGTGGAGTCATACACCCCTGAATTTCTATTATCTTACACTACACCGGGTTTATTATTATTTAGCATGAAAGACATACATTTAAGTTATATTTTAGAAGTTTTTTAATCATTGCTATCTGTAAGAGCAATTTTTCAATTGATACTAGAAAGTGATGTTTCTGCAGGCGAATTCTCCATTTTAAACAACAGTTCTATTTGCGTACTTTTGATTTTAAAACAAAGCGGAATGAAAACACATTTACAACAAACATTCCCTTTTAGTTCAAACAATATCCCTTGACAAAAAGATCCCATTTAGAACTTAGTAAAATATGGTTAAGAGTAGCCTTATAAATCAAAGTTTTTCAAATGAATTGAAAACACAGTAAGATAATATTATAAGACATCCAAATTATTGAAATCACAAAGGAATGTGAATTTTTAAGTCATAATTTAATTACATATGTATCTGCAGTATTTGGGAAAGTGATGTCAGCAGTTCAATTATGTTCAAGTAAATATTCATTACAGGTTCACCAGAGTTTATGTATGGCCTCAACAGGAGTTTGCAACTGTGACAAACAAGTTAAAAAATTTTGTGATGGTAATTTTGTGTTTGCCATTGGCCATCCAGAACACCTGATTCAGAAATGCATTTTTCTGGAGTTAAGAAAACCTCAACTCCAAATAATGCTTTCTCATATTGTGGTTGATGAGGCCCATTGTGTTGACAAGTGGGGAGAAAGCTTCAGAAAAGATTATTCAAAGCTGAAGGAATTACGGTACATTAACATATTGAAAACTTTAAAAACAAAATGTGTTAAAGATATTTACCACATTAAATTGCAAGAAATGAAGAATCCATATTGCTTTATGATTAATAAATAACTTTAGGGAGTTGAAATAAAAAAAACATATGAAATTCTTATTTTGCATTCGTCACAATAAATTAAGGTCAATAATAAAAATGCACCCAAACTATACTTAAAAGATCTATTTTACTCACAGTGAATCAAATCAAAATTTAAAAAAAATTAATTTGAAACCCCTTTTAATTTTAAACAAATTTAATTTTGTTTGGTAGAGTTTTGGTTAAAAAAGAGAAAATCTTTCCTTGGGACATGGATGACCCTACTCCCAGTAAAACGGACCTGAAAAAGGGAGATATGGTAAAACTCACCCTGATAATGCTTCAGAACAAATATCAAGTCAATCCAACAAGCACAAGCTGAGAAATCTTGAACAAACATTTACTTGTACATATGAGATTTTTGTGTCATGAAAGTTTACAACATATCCAACCTTTTTTCTATTTACTGGTAAAAAAGTTCCATAAATATCTAGGCAAACAGGAGGTAGAAATATTAATGGCCCTGAGAGATCAGTACAACTTTCCCTGATAATGCTTCAAACCAAATATCAAATCAATCCAAAATAAACTATACTCTATGTCAGAGTTTGTTGGAACGGGTAAAAAGTTAGATTGATGAATATTCTTAAAATATAATGCCTGGTCAACCTAGATAGGTATTACATAGAAATTTACAATAAAAATTCATGGAAAATAAAGATAAAATATAACTGAGATTAACTCACTGCAAGCTAAGAATCAAGATGAAGCACGATTTACTTGAAAATGAGAGGACAATTACAATTAAATAATTAAGGAAACATACAATTCTTCTGTGTTTGAAGTATAAATTATTTTCTGTTAAATAGTAGAATTTTGCTTGTAATACTGCAGGTCTGTATTACCCAATGCAAAGATGTTGGCACTGACAGCCACAGCCACGAGAAAAACACAAGACAAAATAAAATTGTCTTTGAATATGATCAATGCAGTCACAATACAGACCTGCATCTTGAGACCAAACATAAAATTGTCAGTTGCCAGGAGACCAAGTTATGCCAAACGCAGTGAAGAAAGCTTTAGAGTAAAATATTGATATTTATTTTCATTATTACATATATTTATTTTTGTACAGAATATGAATTACACAGTTGATTTGCCATCATAGCTATTAAAATTAAGAAGCCTTTCATATAAAATATTATTTTATGATGATATACAACATACATTTGAAAGCATAGCAACTAATTTATTAAAGAATATTTAGTTTTCAACAAATTGCACTTAAATTTTTTACATAAACAGGATCATTATTATACATTTTTGTCAGTTGGAAATAACTTTATCGGAATTTACACTTTTAAATATTTCTTCTGCAAGTAAAAAATTATATATGTTCATGAAATTAACAGTAGATCATACATGTATATATTATGTTCTGATATAAAGACAGTAGTCCTGCCATACATCCAGGAATTGAAACAGAGAAAAGAGGAATTCCCCAAAACAATAATGTACAGTAATTTGAAATGGTGTGGAGATGGCTATGAGGAATGCTTTCGAGTTTTGGATGAAACAGAGTCAATGCAATTAGTTGCTCAGTATCACGCCCCATGCACATCTGAGGTAAGCCGTTTTTGTATGAAAAAATGCATTTTAAATTTCAATTATAATACAAGTTTTCATTTTGTTTATTTTAGGTTATGTTCTGTATAAAGTTCTGAAGCATGCTTTTAGTCCAGTGAAAAGAAGATTCTTGGAATTTGGCAGTTCACTAGGTTACACTGTGTGTCAGATTGTTTTATTTATTTGTCTGCACTTTGTTTAATCTACTGTTATGCCTTTGACCACCTTTTGAAGACATTGGAGGATGGAAACTACACTTTTGGATTGGTAACATAATTTTGATATTAATTGTGTAAACTTATGTTTTAAATAGCAAAAGATACGTACAAATCCAGATTTGCACACCACAGGCACTTGTTTCTAAAAAATAAATACCCTATATACTACTAAACAATGTTGTTTAGTAGTATATAGGTTTTTTTTAGAAACAAGTTGCACACATTAAAAGATGGTGCTCTTCTTTTCAAAGATCTGTTTATTAATTATTACTTTTATTTATGTAAAAAATAAAATAAAGTGAAAATTTACTCTGTTAAGTATGCATTGTCCATCTATTTTTTTTTTTGCTCAACTGGTCTTTAAGGGCCATGTAAACTTTAGCCATCACTTTAATTTGAAAAAAAATATTTTGTCATTATGCCCGAAAGATTCTGTGTTTAAGAGTACATCATGCCTTCTGTATATAGATAAAAAGTAAAAAGTTCTTTACTGCTTATGACTATATTACTATAGATTTCACATTAAAATTAAAGTGTCCTAGATTATTATTTCTATATTAGATGAAAGAAAAAGTGCTAGATTCTATGAGGGCATCTGGTGCCATAAGACTTTTATTTGCCACTGAGGCATTCAGTATGGGAACTGATTCCCCAGACATTAGAAGAGTCCTTCATTTTGGGGTCCCAAAAACTGTTGAATGTAAGTATATTTATTTCTGCATCATTTGAAACACGTGACAATTTGCAGGTACAAAATTTATCCCTAACATTGTTAAGTTAATTTTCAGACATTTATATTTAATTCTAATGCAATATTTTTGTAACGCCTTATCTGATTGGCTTACATTCTACATAAAATTCACAACCTATTTGCCGTAACTAAGATTAACAATACACAAAATATATTAAATTTCTACCTGAAAATACTGCCTTTAGAAATTTAAACCAGATTTGAAGAGTACACGAAGCTTACAAAATTTCAGAAGTTCACAAAGGAAGCATTCAAGTGACGTCTTATTGTTTCTATGACATTTATTAGTGGAAAACGTCCACAACGTTTCACAGATTTTTTTTTATCGATTATGTTTAATATAAATCAAAGGCTTTCAACTACAATTGCAATAGAATGGAGATAAGTGTTTTGTATTGTAAGCTATTTGGATGTTAAATTTGATTTTACTGTCAAAAATATCCTTTTACCTGGCTCCGCTACGGGTCGCCAGGTAAACTCAATTTGTGACAGTAAAATCCACAATTTACATCCTCTAATCTTAAAATACAATACATTTATCTCATAATTTCATATTAACCTTGTATCATCTGATACTTTAAGGATCCGGGCAATTATATTGCTTTTTTCAATAAATATTACATGAAATCACTCTTTTATACAAAACAACAGAAAATTCTTATGAACATTTTCAAACAATCTTATATCCTTTTTAAATGGGTAACTTACAAAAATAATAAAATTTTCACATAGTTATCCCAATATTTTTAAAGCATATTTACAAGAAGTTGGACGAGCTGGCAGAGATGGGAAATTTGCTGAGGCCTTTATGTTTTATAACAACAATGATGTTTCTAAAAATGTTGTTGGTTTAGACATCAACATGGCTGACTTCTGCAGAACAGAAAATTGTAGATGGGATTTTTTGTGTGCCCATTTTGGTTGCCAGCAAGATGGACAAAACAAGAATCATAATTGCTGTGACAATTGTGCCAATAAATGTTCCTGCACAGAGTGTACTGTTGGTATGTTCTATCATATGTTTATATAATAAACCCTTTAGTAATAGATCTAAGAACTAAGGTATAAATCTTAAGGATACACTAAGTTCCATGCCAGTAAGTTGTTTGTCAAAGGGTCAAGCTAATTAGATAAAACAAAATATAATTTACTGTCTAGTAACTAATAAATGAAAATGTTGTCTTCCTTTAAAACTATTGTTTTAAATGTTATCAACAAATTATCATAACTTTGCATGTTATACAGGGCCTTGTACCTATTTTTCTTAAACAATGCCAAAAGAGTTATCTCCCTTTAACATTGAACCATTGAAAATATAGATGACCTAAAACAAGGTAAAACACTACATCATTGTTATATATAAACATTAACCTAAATGTATTAAAAACAAAATCAAATATTTCATATTTCTCTGATACAATATTTCTGAGTTTGTTTTCCAGCTTCATCTCAACAGAAACCAGAGGAACCTAAAATGTAGTTTAATGAGAAACTGAAGTCTACACTGCTGGATTACTTTTATGCAGAGAATCATCTGGTTCATGTTCAAAACCCAGTACTATATACTGGTTTGAGTGAAAAATTGGCTGATGAATTAGTAACATGCGCAAGCAATGACATTGAATGCAAATTCTCCTACCTTAAAGATTCATATGTAAAAAATATTGTAGCTATAGTTCAATCTTTTGAATAAAAAGAATAGAAAAAGAGTAGAAGTGACATGTACTTACTTATATCAATACTTTAACACACTATAAATCTTTAATAATCATAGATAGTAATACATGTATAATAAAATAGCATCCTTATTACTTATACTTATCTGTAGCTAGATCACAATCACAGAATTATACCACAACATGGCATATATTATCAGTAAAGTTACATATGTATATCATTTGCTATCAGTCATATCACAGAATTTTATCACAAACATAGCTGACAAAGTAAAAAACAGTCATATTAAATTAGTGGTGACATATGTATATCATTCGCTATCAGTCATATCACAGAATTTTATCACAAACATAGCTGACAAAGTAAAAAACAGTCATATTACATTAGTGGTGACATATGTATATCATTCGCTATCAGTCATATCAAGAACTTTATCACAAACATAGCTGACAAAGTAAAAAACAGTCATATTACATTTGATCTGACATATGTAGTATATAGCTATCAGTAATAATATGTATAATACATCTGTATTCTAATATATTAATGCATGTGTTTGACTAAAGTTAAATGTACAACCTAAGGTAGTTCAAGGGATAAATCAGAATCTGAAATAACTGTTAAACTCAATTTTTTATCTCTGCATTCAATACATTACATCAAGGCCAAATTTATTCAAGCACATGTAAGGAAGAACATATTTGATTTGTGAACACAATCACATTGGGGACAAACATACTGCATTACTACTGCTTGTCTTATATCACTTGGTGAATAAGTTTTGATAAATCAGTCCTTAAGATAATTAATTTAAACAAAGTGTTCAAATAGTTATATCTATACAGGTAAAATATCATCCTGAATGAACTACCTTAAATTCATATGGCAAGATCAGTTCCATCTAACCTAATTCTGTTATTGATCCATTCATGAAAATGTGTGGGTTCCAGGTATAAATCAACAGCCTGTTTTATGTTTTTGATGAAACTATCATGACAACGTCCTGGTGTTTTTTTAAAAGGACGTAGTTTTCTCAAGTCATTAATCATTAATAATTCATCATCATGGTAACTAGCTTTATTATGTTTCTCACATCAGACTTTTACTTCTGACACTTTGTCAAAGTTTTCACACACAGAATCAATATTAGCCAATGCTTTCGTTTTACTAGAAATGTTGGCAGTGGTTTTATTAGAAAACATGTGCTTAATATGTTTTTTGGTTAGTTTAACCAAGTATTCCATTTATAGATCTGATGGGATATAAGAATCTAATTTGCCTTTTGTATTTACAAACATTGAATAAAATGAATGGAAAGCCCTTTTCTCACTTAGCACACATGTTTGCTGCATTAAAAATCTCAAAACCTATACTTACAGCATACTTGCTGTTATTGCTTTTGGACTTGAAGACAGCAAGACATTGTTTCATTAATCTAATCATTCTTTTTCTATCAGGAATTTTGCAAATATCCACGAGCTCTTTAAATAATACCCCAAGATTTAAAACCAAATTTGCATAGTTAAAAACCCAATTTTTCTATCTTCTTTGTTTTCACCTTTGATTTTGTATTTGTCCTCATTACCAAATCAAGTGTTTTTCCATTTGCCAGTTTGACTTGTAGAACAGATGCATCCTCTGTAATAAAATAAATATCTGAAAGAAGTCATCTCCATTGCATTAGTCATCGATGTTTGACTGGTATTTGAAATTTTAAGTACCAATTGATAGAAACAATCTCAGTGACAAATATCAATGAATTTTTTAATTAACTAAAAACTTATATTAAACTGAATAATGAATATTTGAATTCTGAGGTTACTAACAGGTGAATTCGATATCAAAATGAATTATATCTTAGCATACCAATAATGTCAGCCGAATCAATGTCTGCATTAACCACATCTGAAGATGGTCCATGTGATAATACACATTCATCAACCAAGGAACCTGTTTATTTAAAGAAAAAGAAAGAGCTTTATAGAAAAATAGTTACAGTTCATAGTTGAGTACATGTCAACAATGGAAGACGTTTTTTTACTTTAATAGAATTTTAAAGGAGGATGAAATGTCAAAATAAAAATAGATAAAATATTTTGTCAAAACATAACCTATATTGTGCTTTTCTAAAAATTATGGTCAAATGTCTTTGTCACTGAACTTGTTTTCAAGCGATGGGTTGTGCAAAATCCTCAATTTTCTGTTGATTATAATTGGAAAAACTAGGCTAATTATTTATATATAGAGCATTACTTTACCTATGTTGTTAAATATCCATGTTCTTTTGTCTTCATCACTGTCAAAAACAGGTGGTTGGTGGCGGTTTGGTGAAGAATAAATAGTTTCCATATCAAAATAATTGAGCAACATCTCTACAACGTATGCATCTACAAAGCTGACTATAAATTCTCTGTCAGCATCATATGCTGAATTGACATCTGGTTTAAAGTTTGTCCGTCGAATTCTGTTTAACTCACATTTCATGGTCCCAACATCCTAATAAGATTCAATAATTATATATATGAAAAAAAATAATTCAAATATAAAGAGCAAATCAACAAATAGTAAAAATTAAAATAAAATTAATATGTCACATGCCTACCTAATTCAATAAATTACAATTATAAAATAAAAGAAAAAATAATTATAATTAAAGCATTACATGTAAGCCTGATGAAAATGCACTGAAAATACAACTTTTGTCAGACAATACGACATCACAATACCTATGACGTCATTTAGACTTGAGACTTAGAGGTATTAGATTATTTTTAGTAAGACGTAAAAGACATTGAAGTTTATTTATAGTATTCAACTGTAAGAAATGACACAGATGTCCAGATATTCTTCTACAGTTGTAAAACAAGAAGCTTAAAGGAGTTTGCAATTGTTCACCTGACAATCAGATGGCAAAAGATGTCGAAAGAAAGTAGACATAACACCTGTAAGATTTAAAAGTAATCTAATAGATCAGGTAGTTTCACACTGAGGGGATTTTTATATTTTGTTTAACATACACAAAGACTCCAAATTATTCATTGAAAAAATTATGCTTTACATGTAAAAGATCCCCCATCCCCGTTCCACCCATTGTCTAGGCTAAATGCAGACCCCAACAAAAATGTGATACCCCTTTGAACACCTACCTGAATACTTTTTTCACTGTATAAAAAGTGATTAAATGCCTTCAACAAATTCATCAAAAGATGGAAAAACTCAAATGTAATAGGACTAAGATGTCCAAATTTGTCTTTACAAACATCAGAACCTGCTCTCAGTTTTTTGGCTCCAGAAAACCCCTCCCTGGTTAACTGGTCTCCACCTGTAACAAAAATATTCAGCACACTTAAATGATTAAATGCATTTAATTATTATATGTGAAATAAAAGTGTGGGTCCCAGAAAAATTTTTTGCCACGGTCAACAAGATTAGGACCTATTCAGAAAACTTCAAACTACGGTCAACAAGATTAGGACCTATTCAGAAAACTTCAAACTAATATTGACCTCAGCTTTGCTCTTGTAGAGTTGGTTGGTTTACCGCAAATCATATATTTAGCTAACAAACTACTTGTTAAACACCTGCACAGATCTATGGCATAAACATAAATAACTGATAATATCTTCTACTGTAATGAAATGATTATAACTCCTGAACTGTATTAATCCGATACAGTTAACTGGATTGATAGTTTGTGTTAAGGAAAAGTTTCTATAAATATTTATCGGTAATTTGCCGCAATTCCCTTTGATCTGTACTGACTGATAATTCCTGTACATGTCTACTGGCACAGATAAAAAATTATCAGCTTGTTGTAAAGGATACGTCACGTCAAGCATTTACGTCGCATGCTTTGTCTTCATGCGTCTTTTTATGAATGAAATAGATCCCACGCCATTCATAAAACTGAACGAAATCTTGAAGTAGATCTTGTGTTAAATGATGTAAAATGTGACATTTTCAGCTCGAGAATAATTTTTATTTAAAATTACAGATAAAAAGAATATAGGTCATTTTGTATCTACAGGCTCACTGAATATTTTCCGTGATAAAGTCAGTACAAGATACAAATGTCCCATATTCTATATGTCAAGGTTCTTGACAGGCTGATTGATAAGGCAGAAACTATTTATTATCCCAGATAATATTTCAATGAGCATAAATACATATATAAAAATATGTTGAATAACCATTAGTGTGCAAACAATCAAAGAACTAACTTTTTTGGAACATGTCTGAGTCTTGCAGATCAACAGAGGCTTTCCTATGAATTTCTGCTATAACTTCTTCATAAGACTCCAATATTTTAACCACATCATCATAGTGTTGCTCATTCAAGTTTAAGGTTTCCAATGGTACAACAGTGTTTTTTTCTTATTTAAAAAAAAGAATATGAAATAATTCATGACAGCCAAAAACTGTTGCTAATTTGAATATGGGCTGCATCAATTTCATCCTATAATTGTTATATTGCGTGATGAAATTTGCCAAACAACAAAAGCCCACTTTAAAATGAAAGTAAATTATGGATTTCATGTAACATAACAAATATGTAAAATACATGTACTACTTATAAAATATTCAAACACAGATATATATGTGCAATACTTTGACTCAAAATACACTGTAAGGTTAGAGCATGTGTATGTCATACTTTCTTTAAAATTTTATTATAGGTAAATGCTGTTGATATTTACACATTAAAAAGACAATTAAAAACGCAGCCATAAATGCCATTTTTTAAATATGCCAATTTTCAACAGTTATAATTTCTGAAAGTAATTATAGTGGTTTTTTTTCAATACGGACTGACTCAATCTGCAACAAAATCTATTTTACTTTTCTCTGACATTTTTGTTTTGTTTTGACTAGCAGAATTATATTTATGCTACAATTAACGTTGTCATTAAATGCAATTCTAACCTCCCAATATCATACAAAAAAAATTGTAACTTTGACCCAGCAACCATCATTTCAACCTTGCCTATAATGAATGTATAAACATGTAATTCTGGTCTAGGAATAGGGGAAACCGTTTGTTTTTTATTTGTAGTTTGTTTAATATTTACAGCAAATACTTGTCATATATTATATGTTTTGGAATACACATTGTATTATGACATGTTGTTCTTTAACTGTGCTTTAGTTATTCTAATAATTTGAATAATAGAAAGTTGTATTAAAACCTTTTGATTTTACCAAGATTTCACTTTAAACACAGTAATTTGATCAACATTTGCATACAATCTTCAGCTGTCTTTTGATCGTTCTAATAAAAACATTGAACTGGTGATTCAATCTCAATATGAATACAATCTTCCGCTGTCGTTTTATCGTTCTAATAAAAACATTGAACTGGTGATTTAATCTCAATGTGAATACAATCTTCTGTGTCTTTTAATTGTTCTAATAAAAACATTGAATTGGTGATTCAATCTCAATTTCAATATCATGAATTTTAATAATGGAAATCTTACATTGAATAAGCTTTTATATTAATAGGTTTTTTTCTCTGACAATTTATATTAATTTTGTACAAATAGAAAATAAGAGGGTAGAAAGTTATTTTTAATACTTATCTAAGAAGTTGGCTTCCCTGGGTTCACATCTTTACAAATTTGCATCTTCCTGTTTATTGTCTTTTGTTTAGCTGCTTCATCAAATCCACTCCAGCTGGATTCGTCATGTGACCAGGTGTGCACTAGCTGTACTCCATAACTGTTGCCACAACATATTCTTTACTTTTCTCTTCCATAATTTAGGAACGTCAAAAGCTACACCTTGCAACTTCTTTTTTTTACTAAGCACTGATTTCATGACAGTTAGAACAATACCACAAGTACATGTGAAAATGATCATTTGGAGTTTTATATGGCTAGTATACATTACTTTTTGGTCATGATCTTTTTTCCTTGCAATATAAAATACCCCGGGGGGTTTAATAGTATTTGGGATACAAGTGTTTAACAATTTCATGAACAACAAGGGTCACCACAAGTACACAGTCAATTCCCTCAATCATATCCAAAATATAACTGTCATTCACCATCTTCTACATAGAATATTTAAGAAATTATTTTAAAAAATCATTAAATGGAAGAAAGAAGATGTCTTTGGGTACTCTTGGAACTCCATTTGATCTTATTCACATATACCTGCACAATATACTACTTTGAAGGTTGGTACCTCTTGTTTTATCTTGTATCACTTGTTATTATATTTGTTTTCTGTGTCAATCTCAGGTGTTAAACCCATTTCAACTGATTTTTGTATTTCTTGAATAATTTCACACATTAATTTTTGGGTCTTTTACAGCTTACATTTTGGTCTGAATCCCAGTCTATTGTTGAAGGCCGTATGGTGACCTGTTGAATTGCAAATTTGTCTGTCATCTAGTGGATAGTTGTCTCATGAACAATCTTACCACATCTCCCATTTTTATATGTTAATATTTTAATACAACTATATCTTCTGTTGGCAGGATTGATGCTTAATCTTTGGCAATTTTATCTGCAGACATGTTGTGTTATTTCATGTAATATTGTTAGGAATCCAATGAATGCAGTCTCACATTTAACATGAAAGGATCTATTAAGCTTTGGTGTTTTTGATTAAAAAAAATTAGAAGTCAATAATTTGAAAAATTAGAAGTAAGCTCCATGCATATAAATGTATCTAAATAAATGTAAACCTTTCAAAAATTGTGTGTGTTTCCCTTTGCTGTGTTGTGGCAGTACTTCTGACATAAAACTAAAGGATGGTATGACTCTTGCTGCAACTTTGGCTATCATAATTATATATGCCTTCCTTGTCTGATCCAGTTCTTCTGGTGATAAGAGAAAGTCTTGTGGTACCATTTCTTCCCAAGGTCTCTGTGGAGACATTTCTGACAATTATGGCAGTAAACTGTAATCATTTATCTGAAATTTTGCTCAGTAATATTAATAAAACAATATTGATGAATAATACTTAATACAATTAAAAGTATAGAAGCACTTAACAATTGAATAAATATGGATTGCAATGGTACATGTATAATATAAATTCAGATTTCACTATTTGTTTACAATTAGGTATTTTGATTCATATTTCAACAAAAGGAACATTATGTTCATGATGTTCATTACAATAAATCTATAAGAAAGCAGTACATAAACTGCAAAGTTTGTGTATAAGGACTAAGGAGTGAATGTTGTAAGTTTATCTTTTAAGCTTTAATTGTTTTAAGTATTCAATCTACAGGGTACATTCAGAAGATGACTCTTATAAGAAGCATTGTACAAACTACATGAGTTAAAATTTCCAACCAATTAAATTGTGAAATTTCAAATTCAAATACAATTTCATAATTTTTTTACTGAAATATAAAACTTCACCAATAATGCACTAGAAAACATATTTTGCATCTTATATGTGTGCCCATCATCAGAAAAATGTTGATCGTTGATATTAATCTTGAAATTGACATTGTCGGCGATGATTCTAATTGTCTTTTTCTGTTTTATCCCGTCAATTACAGTGCTGCCAAATTCTCCTCCCAGTACATCCAACAAATCAACAGAAGTTTGGTAACTCAATGTTATACCAAGTGTCTGAAAGCGATCGTACACCTGTAAAAGAATATACAAATTTGTTTTTTTTTCAAAATTAGATAAAAAATAAGTTATCAAATAAATGCAAATGTAGGAATAAAAGTCAAGATTGATACAGGGAAGAAATTTGCCTGTCCCAAGTAACAAGTCACAGTAGAAGGTTAATCATTGTGGTTTCCAGTTCATTGTTTTCCTTTTTTATTAACACAATGTTTAAAATAATAATGAGTCATTTACTTTATTTGATGCTTGCATGTCTTATGTCTTTGTAGTTACTGAGAGTTTTTCACAACCAGTGGAATTCTACCCTTGTTACCGTAAATGTCTTATGAACCTTCTGATTCACCACTTTTTCTGCAATTTATATGAAGTCAAGTACCTGTATCCAATTATTTTTTCATTAGCATATCAATCTTATTCTGCACTGATATTTAATACCTATGTATTTGAATGCCAAATCATAAATGAATATACAGCAGGTTAATAAACATGTATGGTGTATTACAATACCTCATTGTATTTGTTGAATTGGAGGGGCAAGATTTATAAATACTATTTAAAAAAAACACCAAAAAAAATCGTCAGTTGATAAAAGGATTTGAATTGTTATTTTAACTTGCATACTTAATGCGAAGCATGGACAAACAACCCAAAATCTAATGTTTTAAGTTGTCCAATAGTTACACAGTTAAAATGACAAAAATAGCTTTAATACATGTATTATCAAATTTTATACCCATGTAACAGAGAAGGTGGAGGGTCCATTGGGAAATACATAATCAATTCAGTTTTAATAAATAATATCACCATCTTTAAGAATAAGTATTTTGTATATATTAAGCAAAATGGAAAAAGTACAGTTGGAGCCAAAGTGAAAATCAAATATAAAAGAATAGAAAATATAACACTTTAATGATTAACTATTCTAGTAAATACATTAATTTTAAGGTTTGTTTGAAAATATTTTGTTTGAACATTATAAGATAAATTTTTGTAGTCAAGTTTTCTTATATCCCTACCAGATTGAAGACATAGTTTTGTATTTCACATGCTTAAATATCTAACTCTCAATGGTAAATTCTTGTGCTCCACTGAAGTAAATGTTATAACAAAACATTCTTTTTTAAATTTATAAACAGCTGGTTTTGACAGCAACTACATGTAGCCATGCTAGCTGCATATCAATTTTTTATTTTACGTTATTTTGTCAGTTATTTAATGTTTTTTTCAGCATAATTTCCATTTTGAAATATATAGATTAAACCACAAGAGAAGAAAGATAGTCTCTTAAAATGGGTTTAATAAGTACATGTACCAACTTTCGTTCATTCAAATTTACAAATAAAAATTATAAAGAAAACATAGTCATTTTGCACCGGTGTCAGAATTCAACTTTAAAAGGAATTCGAACGCACCCTAGGTAGTGGCAGTGGTTTAATTCACACCTGGAATTTTTTTTCAAAAGGTGGTAGAATGTAGTTAAGGTACTTTTTCCAATGTAACAGAATGGTTTTTTTAGTCTTGCTGTAGAGGCCGATGAAAAAATACCAACTTAAATTGACCAGAACATTGAAATACTTGTACAATTGAGTGTCTGAATACCCATTGTTTACAAAATGGTGACGTCCATTGTGACTAATTCGTGGTTATCCTTGAGCATGTGATTGGAAATTGTTATTTGTTGTTTGTGATACACTATTAAACATCATAAAATACTTCAAACTGTCCCATGAAACAATGAACACTTGTTAATT
>JAULBM010062668.1:0-10258 GCA_032357055.1 Geukensia granosissima | reverse complement strand
TCTGTAAAAGGCCCAGGTCTGCAAAGAATGGTTTTAGTAGATCTACCAGGAATTATATCTGTAAGTATATTAAAAAAAAGGAAAAAAAGCATCTGGCCAATGGCAACAAGATAATACTTCTTCAGGAAAAAAAATTTATCAAAATGTGAAACAAATTCATCAGCTTCTTCTAAAATAGTTATTGTGAAGTTTTAATAGACATTTTTAAACTCCTGCTAAAACAATTACTGTATTACTAGCATTTAGTGCCATGGGAACAACTGGGGTGCTTATTAGCATCAGCTTATCAAGTTCTGTAATATTGTATGTTTCTGTAATTAAGATTAGCTCGAAACGATGAATTTTTGTTTTCCTCCCTCACATTTAATGTCTCTTCAAAAATTTCTTTTCTGTTTTGTAAAACATTGCAATATTGGCCATTTAAGGGGAAAGATTTACAAGGCAGTTATAATTAGGAAGCTTAATACGAGGGATATAAATTTTTTGTTGAATTTACAAAAATTGATATATTTTAATCATCATAAGACTTGCGAACGAACCTTTTTATAATTTATTATTTTATGATTGTTTTATGATTTATTTTCTTATTTTGTTTAATAGACAGAAACTTCTGTGATGGCCAAAGACACAAGAGAATCCATTAAATCCATGGTGAGGTCCTACATGGAGAATCCTAATTCCATAATACTATGTATACAAGGTAAGAAGTTTAACAATCTTCCACCATTTTGCAATAATGATATAGTGTAGACAGAAATTTCTCCATACATGGGATTAAGTTAGAATCGATACCACACAGTATGGTTGAATGAAATCAGGCTGATACTTTGTCAGCTCATTTTTGTTATGCAAAATTGTTCCATTCAACAACATGAGATACCAATGTTGGTCTGCATGTCTGTCAGACTTGAACTGTGGACCCATCTCCACTGAAACACTACATATTTTGTTCAAATTTGGTAGGATTTTAGTTCACCATCTGTAGTTGATCATTTTAGGTTCCCATTTTTATTTTACATATTTTGAAGAGTTATGAGACTTTGTGCCATTTGAACATGCTAAACTATAGTAACATTTGGTGGATGTAACACTTCAAAAACTGCTGTAAAGGTTTAAACGCTCTTAAAAAATAATTCTCTGTTAGATTTGGGCAAGAATTATACAGAATCTTATAGTTGAAACTATCATGGACGAGTTTGAAAAATTGGCCTAGTTGAAATAACTTCTGAAGAGTTGTGTCCTTGATAGTTGTAAAGGGAGCAGTGGTGGACATTTGAACACTGGCCTTAATTTTAATATATAAAAACCAAAGCAATATCAAAAAGGCCTTTTTTTGTCTGTAACATAACACACCATCTACAATTATAGTTTATTTAGAATAGAGCACCATTTCAAAAGGAATGTTTGATAATTCATCAGCTTCATCTTTTTGGCTGTTTTTCAGACGGTTCATTAGATGCAGAGAGAAGTAATGTTACTGATGTTGTGAATCAGATGGACCCTCAGGGAAAAAGAACAATTTTTGTTTTAACTAAAGCTGATCAAGTAGAGAGTAATCTGGTTAACCCAGACAGGGTAAATAATACTTTTGACAATCAGTCAGGGTGAATTATACTTTCTGACAATCAGAGAGGATAAAAAATATTCTCTGACAATCAGAGAGGGTAAATAAATTTTCTGACAAAAGTCAGGTAAATAATATTTTCTCACAATCAGACAGGGTAAACAATTTTTTCTGACAATTAGACAGGGTAAATATTTTCTGACAATCAGACAGGGTAAATAAAATTTCTGACAAACAACAGGGTAACTATTATTTTTGAAATTCAGACAGGGAAAATGATATTTTCTGACAATCAGACAGAGTAATTAATATTTTCTGACAATTGGACAGGGTAAATTATATTTTCTTACAATCAGGAAGAGTATATAATAGTTTCTGACAATTGGACAGGGTAAATAATATTTTCAGACAATCACAGAGTAAACAATATTCTCTGACAAATAGAGCAAGTAAAATTTTCTGTTACAATATGAAGACAGGGTAAATAATATTTTCTGACAATTATACAGAGAAAATAATATTTTCTGACAAAGAGACAAGGTAAATGATATTTTCTAACAAACAGTCAAGGTTTATAATATTTTTCGACAATCAGACTAGAGAACACATCATTCAGACCATCAGACAACATTTTCTGATAAACAGATAGTGTAAATGTTATTCTCTGTCATTGTGCTGACATTCTGTTGATAGTATTTTCCTGGTCAGAATATTGTATTTTTTTACATTCAGTCAAGATGCTGTGTTTTTTTTTACCATAAGTGAGCTATAGATCCAATTTCTTTCAGAGAGTTATGATGTCCATTGAAAAAAAACACCTTAATTTAATCAGGTTCTGAAGTAATTTTGTTTTTCATCCAATCTTGTCAGTAAGTATACTGCATTTTCCACTGAATTTCATTCTGTGATATTTTGTTGTTTTTAAGGTTTGAGATGTTTTTAATGATGTCATAGTTTGTTGTTTTGTAGATGTGAAATTTACCATATATTGTTCTGTAAAAGTATGAAAAAGGAAGAAGCAAAATTCAGGCTTAAAAACAAAAGAAAACAACCCTGATTTAGTGGACAAGTTAAAGAATACTTCTATTGTTAATATTTTAGATTACAAATATAACAACTCAACTAAGTCACACCACCATGTTTGGCTCATTGATGAAGTTCATGGGGTTAATCCTTGGCTGGGTCAAATGGAACACATTGATTTGGTGATTAGCTGTCAGTCAGCACTAGGAGCAAGATTAATGCTAAGATGTCTAAGAAGGATTGCATGTTTTCTGTGTGTGGGTCTAGAACAAAGCAGGGTTCATTTATTCATATCACGTTGTAGTTCAAATTAGTTTCTTTTATGTTTTGGGATATATCTCACCTGTAGTAAAGATTGCTTAAGACAAAATCTGTTGTCAAATAGAATAAAAACATTGATGCCTTATTTGACTGTCAATAATCATTCAGTGCTACATTTTACTTTGTAGATAAAATCCATTATGGAGGGTAGATTGTTCCCCATGAAAGCACTGGCCTATTTTGCAGTAGTAACAGGCAGAGGTAGGCACAATGGGACGATTTGCTTTGGCAAAATTAGTTCACATGAATGGAACTTCACTTGAATTTAATGTGAATTTAATATCATTTTAAGGTGGTAAACCTGTGTAATGGGACATAACTCTTCTAGATCTTTTATATGTTTTTCTGAATCTTTTTTATGAATCTAGTGTAAGCATCTTATTTACACAGATTAATTTTAATCTGATTCAACTGAATATTTAAAGGCCTTTTGGTGTTACAAAATATTAAAACATATGGCTGATTTCAAAAGTCCCTTTACCCAGGTCTATCACATTAACACAAGTTTTACATGAAATTCATATGACGGCTGAATTTGATTCACGAATTCTGCACTCAGTAACAGTTTTTAATTTACATTCAAATCTTGTTATTTTCATAGTTCACAGTTTATATGCAAAACTGGCAAAACCAACGCACTGAGTAATCAAATAGAAAAGGAAGATATGCATGCTATCTATCTAGACCCATGCCGTAAAATTAAACTGGGTGTGTTTATTATTTCTTTTACTCAAATTTTAACATTACATGATTTGTCTCTCATTCCTTGTTTCCCATTGCAGGTAATAACAATGATAGCATTGAAGAAATCAAGAGATATGAAAAGGAATTCTTCCAGAAATCTAGATTATTCAAGTAAGTACACAAGCCACTTTGGGATATTCAGACCACAACTTACCTTATGACCATTAAAACTACCAAGATTATGTTAGAAAGACCTAACACAATGACCTCAGCAACGATTGCTTAACTTAAGAAAAAAATACAGTCAAACTTTGCTTTGTAAATCAACTCTTTTGAGCAGCCACTTGATTTTAAAGGTCACGTTCTCCATTCTCCATTGTTTGAGATTTCATTATGATTGGGCTTTATTTAAGAGGTCCTTTGTCCTTAATTTTCACTTTTGCTTCTTCCAAAAGGTGACCTCTTAATACAAGTTTGACTGTAGTAATCTATAGTAAATCTTCTGACTATTAGGGCAAATTTCCTTTTACCGTTTTTGGCTATAGATTATACTCTATCTTTTACCCTAAAAGGGTTTCATGAGTTTAGGGGTGCGTACAATGTAACCCTACACGAATTTTTGGTGATTTTTCCCCAAGATGTCAGACTGGCAAATTCGTCCCCTTTTGGATGATGTTTCAATAAAAGTAGGTTTTTGGCATACATGAAATATATATCAACTTTCACCCACAGGAATCTGTTTTGTTCTATCAGTAATAGGTATTTTCTTTCATATATCGACAGGAGAGAACTACGTTTACACTTGCCGCCATTTGTAATTTAACAAAACAAAACATCACGTGATCGTAAAGTGTTAGAAGTTTCAACAGTAGTTTTAAGTATCTCTCGGTTATCAAAAGGTAGCTGATTATTGTTAACTTTTCTTAAATTACAGTAAAAATTTATTAAAACAGTTTCTTTTTGTTTGAAAGTTAAAAAAACAGAGATAAATTCAACACGGATTGGTGACTTATTCGGACCGAACTCGGAAAGATATTTTTACCGCACTGCCACTTCAGGGCGGTAAATTAGTTGTTATTTTCTTCAAATTCTTTGCTATTTAAGCTTATTTTTTTAATTAAAAGTTGTTTAAACTGCTAAATAAGAAGAAATTAAGACTCGATCACCCTAACAAACATCATATTTACCGGACAGTGATGATAACTTGTACGATCATGCCGATCTTTGACTGGGACATTCTTAACAAAGTCCCCGCGTATAATATATACGAACTAGACTTTTTCCTAGGTTTTGGGGGCCAAAAAGCCCCTGCGTATTATGTATAAATGCGTATTATCTACAGCCAAATACGGTATATAGGAGTTCGTGCAATTTCTTCCGGATTTGACACCAATTGATTCTCTCGATTTAGACATGCTGATGTGACACTGTTTTTGACATTAAAGTCTCCATGACGGGAACATGGCGCAGGACATTGGATGCCTACCCTTCTAGTGCACTGGAACCAACTTCTAGTTTGTGAAGGAGTTCCTTTATTCCAAGTCTTTTGTTCCTTTTGTTTTCGTTTTATTTTTTTTAGTTTGTTCCAAGTTTGTCTTGTCTCTTTAGACTATGCATTTTCGGTCTGTCACATGCTACATTGGACTTGATCAATTTTCTTCATAATGTAAATGTTCCCAGGATGGTCATCTTTCAAAATTTTCTTAATATTGTTGTCCTTATCTGAAATTTTCAACATGACCACTTTGACTCAACAAAGGAGTCTGGGAATTTTGATCAATGGTCTAATGGTAAGAAAAATACAAAATTACCAATGTTAAAGAAATATGGAAAATTTAGGTATGCTATATGTACATTTCAAGGAGTAACCTCTCATCAGTAGCATTTGAACCGAGGAAGTCAAAGATTTAAATATAGCGAAAGAAGCACTCGAATCCAAACAAATCGTAATGGGAAGCAAAATCCGAAAAAGGGACCACTACTAAGTGAGTTACTTTTCAAGGCGTTTCCGTATTTTCAGTTGCTTTTAAAGCAAATCGCTGCAGCGAAAAGACATATTTTCGAAGCTTTAGACTTAAGAAAAATATTAAAAATAACCATTGTTCAATAAACATTGCATATCTGTATATTTTAAAGAGTTACCTCACATCAATAACATTAGAACAGAAACATAAGAAGTCAAAGAGCCAAACATATAAAAAAGTTCACTGAAATTCCATCAGATCAAAGTAGGAAGCCAAATCCGACCACAGTGGCACCTACTAAATGAATACTCTTCGAGGCTTTTTCGCATTTTCAGTGCTTTAGAATTTTAGAAATGCAGCAAATTTCTGCAAGCCATTGTTTATTAATGTTCATGTAACACAGATCTTACCACAACAAGTCTGAAATACGGAAAAATTGGACTGATGTGCACCACATTTCATCGTAGACATTTTTAATATGGAATCAATGAGTTGGTAAATGCGATCAATACAATGTGTAAAATAACAAATATACAAAGTATTATGTTTGCTCTAAAGACGGAACATTTTACCTCCAACTGGAGATTTTTTGTCAACAGCCCAATACGCATTAGTTAAGTAACTGTTTTGCGGTATATCCCAATAAGCTTCCAATGTGGTGGTTGATATTTGAAAGTCTATGTCTTCATTAATATATGGAGTAACATCCTGTAAAAAATAATGCGATGAAATATAATTAATCATTAAATTTATAATTATATGAAGTATAATTTTAAAATATGATTGCAACCATTCGACAATAGTATTTAGACCAAACTGTGATAAAGGTTGCCTTTCGTCCTTGAAATGTTGATTATAAATATTAAACCATTATTTAAATGAATTCAGAATGAGCGTTAAGTATTAGCATGTCGTCAAAACTTAGAAGTTCTTAGAAATAAACGCTTGACATTTGCCAGTTTTTCATAAACTTTTAGATTCCAGAAAAAACGTGTATTTTAAGTGTTTGGTCCTAGAAACATAAAGTTAGCACGGGACAAACCTTCATATTCTCATATTTTATGTATATTGACATTGTACAAAAAAACTTGTGATTGTCCTTGAAAGCCGTCGATAAAATTTTACGTCGATCAAACTTATAATGAAAAAATTTTAAATTTTAAGACATTGGGTGCAAAAGTTTTATAGTCTTAGTTAAGTTATTTAATATTATATTACGATATTTGACTCATTGTTTTATAAAACATTTTTGCACCAAAACGAGGCCTTGTCGTGCCTTGTCCTTTGTTTATAAACCCATATGTTAACTACCTGTGCACTGATAGACTTATAGCTAGGTACCGAAGAATAAAAATACTTGATCAGGAAATTAAATTAATAAGGGCACCAACATATTTTACATTTTATTTAATTTGGGGGCTGTATACAATGGTACTTGCAGAATTACCCGTTCATGATGACTGGTCTGTAGCTTTGTCCTTTCTAAAAATCAAAAAGTCATGTTCTTTACATTGTAATATGATTATATCATGAACTAAATGTTAAAAATAAATGTGTCATTCCAGACAATTTAAAATAAAAATTAACATATTTTTAATTTATATAGCTTGATGTATAAATCAGTATTTTAAGATTTTAAAATATTCGCTTTGTTGTCATTTTATCACGTAAACACGTAAATGTTTTGTCAGTTTGTCACAATATCACAAAATTTTGGAATTCTTCTGTGATTGCTTAAAGTTTATGCGAGATCTAATACCTGTGTTATTGTGTCCATCTTTGATAAAGATTCTTGGTTGGATTGAACTATCAACTACGGTTATTCCGTCTGAAGACATGTTTACAACACCGATCTTGGTGATAGCTTGCACAGTCATATAATATTTCTAAAGGACATATAAGCATTAAAGATTCATGTAATAATTAACAAATGTAACAATACACAATTTTTTTCAGAAATCGACAGATGTCTAACAAGACCATATCCAGAAAATTAATAAATACAAACTTACTACACAAAGCACTCAATGAAAACTAAAGCTAAGGTATCAACAAAAACCTTACAAAAACAAAGGTAAGTTCGAGTGTGTCAGAAGAGTAACCAACTTCTGTTCCATATGTGTCAACCGTCATGTATTCGGTTATAAAAGCCAGTTTTTAGTCTCAATTAATCTTAGACACACGATGCACGAAAACGGATTCATAGTTCGACAGTGTGACGATATCTATTATAGAAAATGAAGATATGGTCTAATTGTCCACGAGACCGTCATATCAAAACTTGTACAGGATGCCCTAAGGCTGCCAATAATGGACACATGTCCATACCCTACGGAAAACTGTGAAAGACCCCATAAATAAAATGTGATATCAATACAGTGAATACTATTAAAATATTGCCATTTGTGAAATGTATATTTCGGACAGGTCAACAAAATAATGAAAGTGACTGTCAACTTTCATGTGTGGTGACTTTAAACTGTCCATGAGAAATTCTTTGTTCAGTTGCTTCCTTAACAGCAGCAACCCCATTTAAATAAAATTCTGATAGAAGAACCAGCCATGGTGTTGCAAATCAACATATATATACCATTTGCAGACGCGGTTATTAGTCCCCGTTTTCTATGTCACTGAACTGAATTTTTTAAGAATATATTCTTAGATGGCAATTTGATTAAGAGTTTCCAACAATTGTCGCAGTCGTAAATTTTTTTTTCAAATAATAAGTTTCCCTATGGTTTCCTTATATCCAACCTTTCCATCTAAAAGTTACCTTCTATTCTATATGTTATTTCATTTCACCAAAACCTGTACAATTAGTTTTTATTAAGATTACCTTTGAAATCGTCAGCACGAGATCAGAAAACGTGTAACTACTTAACGATGCATTTATATTGTCTGCTTCTGCTACATTACAGTATCCAATCATGGATCCAACACAAACTTTATAGTAGAAAGACAAATGTGGATGGAAAAATGGTGTCCATTCAACCGCTAACATATCAGAGCTGTTAGTGAAATCTATATCACGTCTGTCCTGAAATTCAGAAAATGCATTGTGAAAATATACATAACTTATAGGAGCTTCAGTCACATCCTCTTGTTTCACTTAGATACTTACGTTTCACAAACAGCTTCAGTGGCATTCTTAATTTTTGATAACAAACTTTCATTTCACAAACAAACAAAAAAAAATTCTACTGTTTTGTGTTGGGATATATTTAATTATCGAGAGGATAAAAAAACCCAAACAAACGTCATTCTGCTTCAAACCTGACAATAGTCGTATTGGGATCTTTATTATTTCATTGGAAAACATCGAATATTCATACAGAATTTACATGGTGAACATTTGAAAATTTATAATATGAAAAGAACCACTAACATGGAATTTCGGCTTAATAAATTTTCCAATTATTTGGACATTTTTGACACACGTGCTTGTCAACATTTTATTTTATCAGAAGTAACATTGGGGAATATTAAATAGATTATCAAACCTGTGTGAGTTGACTAAGAAAGGCTGATGATGTTAGCAATGTGCTGTTTCCCAAAAGCATTATTCTCTCTGCATTCACCGGCAAACTAAAGATTTTAATTTTAAGGAAATAATCATAAGCGATTAAAGGAAATAATCATAAGCGCTTTACATGCACTTAAATTTGCCTTTGAATGTTGGTTTAAAAACCTATGGAAGATGTGGGCGTTGTCTTTGTGGTACATATTCGATATTCTTTCAATATTTTTAGTAATTGTCTAATTCCCTGAATAATATCTTCATATAAATTTGGCATAATGGCGTTCATTACGACATTTACTGTATATATTTATTTGGTGCATGGATGTTAGTGGATATTCATAAAGTTTTACTGATCTTCCTAATTTTGGCTCTTTGTGTGTCTGATAAAGATGAATTTGGAAATCCGCTTTTCATAAAGTTATGTTTTGCTGTTAAATGTTTGTTCTATGGAAAATGTGAAGAGTGTCTTTCTGGCATATATTCCATAATATTGCTTCTACATAATATTGCAAAGTTAACATGTTCAAAGCACTTGATTAAATGACAGATGTGCAGATGTATTGGTTTTATAAATTGTAAATTATAATCAAATGTCATTTACTCTTGACATTCAGAAGCTAAGTGTCAAGTGTAAAGACTGATTTTTTTTCATGATATAAAAAGTCAACTTTAGTTTTAAGCTCTCGTTATATTTGAGGCACTACTGTTATTACAATAACATCACGGGACATACTTTTCGTATTATTTTTTCAAACCGAAACTCCCGTATTGAGCTATATAACTGTTCCACAGAGGATGTTATTGATTTGATTAATCTGAAAATTCTGTATTCCAACAACATGGTTTTGGAGAGACAAAGCAAAAAACAAAACTGAGTTTTTTCAGATTTATGTCAATTTACCCAACAAATTATGGGATTTAAAAAATTTGGTATCATTTATTTAATCCATTGAAAGACAATTGCATAAAATTAAATTTTCAACTGATATGAAAGATTTATGATATATAAAGTAAAAAAAAAAATCCAATCAATAGCGGTTTCTGTTTTTCACTCAAAAAGTAAGTTATAAAGCGTTTTCATTATATACTTCATTGACCAAATAAGCAGATTGTTTCTCTAAATATTTAAACTTGCTTGACACAAAAATTTGTTGGACACAGTAATCTGCTGGACGCAGTTAA
>JAULBM010062657.1:0-10258 GCA_032357055.1 Geukensia granosissima | reverse complement strand
ATGGATATGGAATAAATGTCAAAAAGACTATATCCTATTTCCATAAGAAACAGCAGGAGTAAATTTACAAGGCCTGTAACAAAAAAGCTGGAATCTCACTCGAGCACCAGATCCCACTCATGTTTGGTAAACGTGTAAGTGAAATCCAAGCCTTTGTTCCTTTTTTTCGTTCTATATTTTAGTTTGTTCCAAATTTTTCTTGTCTTTTTGGACTATGCGTTTTTGATTTCTTGTCACATGGGTATTCTACACTGGACTCTTTGTAACGCGCTCTAGATTGCGACAAACAAATAAAAGGTATATTCATAATATAAAACATATCTCACGAGAATTTTATTTAAATATATATTTGTATAAATACAAAAATACGAAAGACCATGACCACCATTGTATTAACTCCTGGCTTGATCATTTCTTTCGGCTTCGTGTTAATCACAATCCAGACCCCTAAAACGAGCCAGTTATTAAAGTAAATGATCATATCTGGACTTGATTTGCACACATACATATATATATCCAAATCCATGATCTTGTAAAGATTGACATTCGCTTAAACATGTTGAATGTAGAGATAGTGAAGATAATATGGTCATTAGAATATAGATAAGTGTAGATAAAATACTATAATAAAATCAATTACATGTATTTCGAACCAACGACGTTCTCTTTCATTGTATATATAATCTGTAACTTTTCATCTGACACATCCATTAAAAGTCTAATGATTCTGTTAAAGCGGTTTCTTAAAATGTCCTGAAAACGGGGTTTTTTTCTACTAACCAAAAAAATGCATTTGTTTTAGAGAGCAAAATTTTAAATTCATTTAGAAATAACTGGGGTAGAGTTTTTAACGGCCTGAATTTCTAATATTTGTTTTGATTACAATAACAAATTTAAACTATCATGCCTAACCTACCCATGTATAAAATCAGATATTTTTTTACAAAATCCGCATAAAGGAACTTTTTTTCTTTTTGGGTTAAAAAATCAGCGAAGAGAGGTAGTAGGTAGGTAAAATCAAATTTTGGAAAAAAAAATATGTCAATGGAAAAAATTTTTGATAACCTATATCATCACTTTATTCATGGCAGACACGCTTAAAGTATTTCCGGTTGGGTATCAGGGAAGGGTTGTATCTCTATTGTCCTACAATATAGAAACAGAGGTGCTTCGCAAGCGCAGTAAATACGACCGCAGCACGTTGAAATGTGAATGGTGACTAAAAGACCCTTTGGATACGTGTGGACACAGTATTTTGGTTGGACACAATAATGTGCTGGACACGGTAATGTGTTGGATACAGTAAAGAACTGGACACAGTAAAGTGCTGGCTACAGTGATATGACTGGATAAAAAACCATTTTGACTCGATCATATTATCCTAAAACTGGTGTCACTTTGCTATTTTTTCATAAGGAATCATTCACATCTCCTGCAAAATAATTTTTTTTTAAACTTATGATTCCTTTTATACAAAAATCTGAAAAGCTACAAAAAATGCTTAGAGTAACTTTGGTTGCATTTCTTATGAGGAATTATTTGGAAAAAACCCATCAAAATCGAATTCAAAATAATTTTTTTTCTATATTATACGAAATTGAATTTCCCCTCCCCACACTACTTTGACTCCTTTTAGCTCAAAAACGGTAAAATAGAGAATATCTGTTGACACAGTACTGAAAGTTCTCATTCAGAGGAATTAAATGCAAAAAAAAACATCAAAGTCGGATGAAAAATACAAATTTTACATCTCCTGCAAATTCACATTTTTTAAACCCTTTGACCCCTTTTATGCAAAAACAGTATATTTAAAAAAAAATGCTTGGGGTAACTTTTCTTGTATTTTTATGAGGAATCATTTGCAAAAAGAACCCATCAAAATCAAATTCAAAATAAAATTTTTCCATATTATACGAAATTGAATTCCCCCTCCCCCACTACATGTACTTTGACCCCTTTTAGCTCAAAAAGGGTAAAAGATAGAGAAAATCTATTGACATATTACTGAAAGCTCTCATTGAAGGGAATTAAATGCAAAAAACCGATCAAAATCGGATGAAAAATAAAAATTTCACATCTGCAAAATCGCATTTTTTTACCCTTTGACCCCTTTTATACAAAAAACGGTACATTTTACAAAAAAAAATGTTTCAAATATTAGGGCGTGGCCTTTTTGGAACCCTCATATCCCAATAACAGTGAGAGATAGGTCATGACGCTTGTGGCCTATTATGTTGGCTTTTTCATGGGAAATACAAAGACTAAAACCCCATCAAAGTTGGACGAGAAATAGAGATCTTGCATTCAAATAAGAGGAAAAACCCCTTTTGGTCCCTCCCCAAAAAACGGGTGGGGCTAGATCCCCCAAAATCAATTCCAACCTTTATTTTTAACCAATTATATGTTCCAAAATATTAAAAGGATTGGTTTACTAGGACAAAAGTTATCGTGCGGAAACCAACCTGTCCAGACACCGACGACGCTGACGAAGACAGCACCTTATTAAACGACCGCAATTTTTTGCGGTAGTATAAAAATCAGTTATAATTATAAAATAATTTCTCCTTGTATCTTGTTTTTTTTTGTTTTTTTTAAGATATACCCAATTTTCGTTTCTTCATTCCTCTTATAGGAAATTAGTTCTCTGATACACTTACAAATGTATACACATTTAAGGATAAGATAAGAAAGTATGTGAACGTCAATTAAGTACACCCTGTTTTGGAGTAAGTCTTCGTACGTATTTATTATGTTTATTTCTCGTACGTTTTGTCTAATGTTATAACAGCGTATACGTTTTATTCAAAATCATGATAACGCGATTTTATTTTCAATTTTGCGTCTTTTTTTATAAAACAATTGTTTTTAGATCTATGGCAAGCAAAGATGTTACTTCAGCGTTACTTGGAATTTGACCAAGAATTAAAATAAGAGAACGGTTTTGATAGATCAAACGCAGTTTATTCCTGACGCGTGTTGCGTCCTGTGTAATTGTAACATAGGAAACAGTTTACACTATTGCTATGTTGTTAGGGTGTAAGTTTTTGGGTCAAACTAAAGAAATAGGAAAGAATTAAAACTACTCCTACATTTACGATTTAAGCAATCTGCCAGACTGAGTAATACATTGCCATCACAATCGGATTCATGTTAGAGTAGGCAAAAATAACACTTTCTTTCTAACAATTATTCTGTGTAGGGATAACAGAGCACATGCCTCAAGCACGGGAAAACATGTAGAAAAGGAGATTTGGTATGATTTTCCTTGACACTGTCATTCAAAACGTGTAAATCTCAAGCTTCTACATACTGCCCTTAGGCCTTCAATAATGGACACATGTCACAAAGCTTCTGCAAAATGTTAAATGCCTCCAAAATAAAATGTTATGATATTGAGTTAGAATAACTATCGGCCAAATAAGTAAACAATACAAAACAAGTAAACCTTAAACATGAAAACAACAACAACCATTGGATTTCAGATTCCTGACTTGGGACAGGCACACGACGTTTGTTGTGGGATTCAATATGTCTGTTAGTCTCTCATAGACAATGCTATACTCCCACAAAAACAGCGAGAAAAGGCAAACTCGTCATCATATATGACAAAACGAATAAGATATTGAATAAATACATGCTTCAGTGCCCAGTTGTTTAACACTTTTAAATCGTGGTCAAATTTTAACATGTAACCTATAGTTCAATCCGGTGCAAATCAACCAAATTTAATTCTTGCTTCACAACAAATTTGTTGTTACAAATTTTGTACGAATTCTTCTTGAATTAACATCTTCAATCTATTATAAATTGCCATTCGTAATTCTTTGTCTTTGATATATTTGCAGTAAACAATGATTAAGCAAATTGGTATTGTAGGTAAGTGTGTTTTATTATATTTCCAGAAAAATCAACTTTCCAGCATTTAAGTTCAAGTCTTTCTAACTAGAGGTTGATATCATTGACGGATTGAATTAGTTTTTCCCGCCAGAGCAGCTTTCCCAATTTAAGTTGAGCTTTACTAGATGATTCCGCACAGACCACTAGTATAATACAAGGGTGCACTGGAATTACGATGGACTTTTAAATAAGATTTTTCAGTTCCTTTTCAAAGTCTATAGCTTCCCTCGCGTTCCTGAGTTCCAAGTTAGGACTTTAATAATAAATGTTAGTAAAGTGACGTAAAACCGCAATCAAACAATCAAAGACTTGGATTGTGTCTTTCTGGCATATATTCCATATTTTTTCTTTTAAATATTAGAACAACAAACGCATTAAACTTTAATGTAAGATGTCATACAAATTAGGAGGATCAAATTCGTAGTAATCTTGGAAAATGAAAGCATTGGTCAGAATAGTTTTAAAAAGAATGGTAAAACGTGGATCCAACATTGAACGTGTCGTTACGGGTGTCTTTGCAAACGTAATTAATTACACGTTGTGAAGTCTTGCAAAAAATTAGCACCATCTTTTTAAATTATCAACATTTCCATTGTTAATCTCCGCATTTGCAAATTTGTCCCGTTTACTGTTTTAGGCTCTGTATGTACAGATAGGATTATCGGTCAATTTCAAATAAACATGTAAACTGGCGTTTAACAACGCTCACTTGTTTATTTTTAAATCAAGTTTTAAATCAATGTTTTTTTCTCGAAAAATCAAATTTAAGGGTAATTTTGTCATTGTGAGTTTGATGACACATCAACGGTGGTTAGATCATCGCTGAAAGGTGTCAAAAACAACAAAATGAAACGAAAGACAAACAAAGATTACACAACACTACACTGAAAACTAAAACTGGAGTAACACCAACCCTACATAAACCAGGGTGAGTTCAGGTGCTTCGGAAGGGTAAGCTACTCCTGCTCAACTAGTGGCACCTTTCGTGTTATGTATACTACAGGGTAAAAAAATTATGACTTTAAACATGAATACAATTAAGGATGGACATTTGCGTGTTTGTTTAACAGCAAAAATATATTTCTCTTGTAGGTTTGGTTTTGTTCATCGCTTATCAGGGACAAGTAGTTCATGGTAAAATCTACTTCTAAATAAAATGTATTTACATTTTGAGTGCAGAACTTTGACATACTGCGCCATTAGCTCAATATAACACTAGAAAAATAACGCCAGTAACGATGTTAATACAGTTCTGTATATTAGGTTGTTCAAAGTTTTGCTATTAAATGACGGGTTGTGAAAACACTAATTCATCCTGAGAAGAAAAACACACACAAGAATAGTGCTTAAATCACACAATATAGGCTTATTAAGTTTACGTCATATTTTCTTTTTTTTCGGTTCCTCTTTCAAGAAATTAAAGAATTACAATTTTTTCAATTTTAATTTAGAAGATAGATGTATTGCGATGAGTTTGAGCCCAGATGTGATCAGTTTAAAGAGAAATTTAATTGATGATTGTTGCTTAACGAAAGCAGCCAAACAAGTAGCCTCGGGGCTAAGAGCGATTTGAATGATGGCGGCATATTCCTTCAACGCATCGGTTACCAAGATTTTTGCGGAAATAAATTCGCCTTTTTAACATGAAGTTCGCCGAGGGAAACGGCGTTTCAATAGAAGATTTAATAATATCATTATTATGTGGTAAAATACCCAAAGACATGTACAAATCGGTGAATATATTTTTATCGTTGCCAAATTAAATATAAGGAAAAGGGGCTAAACGAATTAATTTGTATTCTTTGTCCTTTTGTGGATTTGACCAAAAATATATTATGGCAATATTAAATCAGAATTAGGACATATGCATTGCCAAAAATAAAATATTTCGCATTATCACTAGTTTTTTAGTCTGTTCTGTTATATACATCCCTGGACCAAGTAATAATCATGAAAAATTGCTAGATGTTAAGGTCGTGAGCGTAATCACTGTCAAACTTTGGCACATTTTAACTTGAAAGTTTTAGTCTCTCCCTTGCCTTCTATTAAATATTAAATTTCTACCAAAAATATGAAATATTAATTGACCGCTGAGAAAAAAAAAAGTGCGGAAGAAAAGTCGTTATTGTATTAATGATTCAACAAAATTAATATATAATTGCATCTGTCATATTTTTGTCAATACATGTTGTCCATTTTATTTCTAGAATTTTTAAAAATTGTCATGGTTTTAACATTTGACGACATACGCTAAGGAGAATTTAAAACTATCATAGAAGGGCTAGATAACCTACTTGAATTCGGTTGAAAATCTTAAAGAAAAGATAAGTGTTTCATATTCCTTATTGTATCAATACTGCTAAAAATCTCTCATGGAGAATATCTTATTGCTATTTTGCATTATATTTTTCCTTAATTATGCTAACTGCTCCCGCTATACGATATCCTACTCAGCGCAACTTCGCCAATTTTGTATCTTAAAATATTAATGCACATAAGATAAAAGTAAATGAACACACACATATACACACAGAGAGAGACTAAAATACTCTTACATCTTTCTGTAGTTGGTCTTTAATTTTCTTTACTTTATTTATAAAATAATTAACATTAATTACAGTTTGTCAAGAAAATCCAATGCGAGGCTCAAATTCTAGTGCAATTTGTTTCATTGCGTCCTACCGGATGGCTGACACATCACTAAAAACTTTCCTTTTAAATCAGGGTTTTTCAGTTTAAGCAATATTGTTTTAAAATTTTTTGAAACAAAAAATCTTTTATTTATGTACTACTTAATTCTCAGACGTGATTGAGTTTTCCTTTTTGAAGTTTTTGTCTGACCTATTTCTTTTTTCTCGATATTTTTTCGTGTAAAATGAATATTGTCAATTTGCTGTGGTAATGGGGAGCATTGGTTAGTTGTCTCCCATTTTTGATAACACAGATGACTCTGCTGTAGATCAGGTCTAACAAACAGCTGTTCTTTTCTATTGATTGATATCATGTCTAATGTGTTAAATTCATTTACAAGACAAATTATCTAGATTTTTCTTATTAATAATCAAAACTAAATTTTATGTTCCTGAAAGTTTTAAAAATGAACACTTTTAAAAATTTATTATTGCTATAAAATTAATTTGACAAAGCTTAAACTCTTAGCAAGGTGGGACATTGCACAGACATTCTTTTGAACAAAAAATATCCCTTATGTATGTTAATCATTGTTAATGTCAGGAATAATCAGCAGTTTCTTTTTTTTAGAAAATAACTCCTAGCTTAGGTTTACCGACTCATTTGTTTGTTTATTGAGAGGAGTTTTTCTAATTGAGACATTTGCATATAATAATAAATTTACCATACTTTTTACTTTCCAAATTATAACCATGCAACATTTGGTGTGCTTGGTTAGGGTAAAATTAAATGCTCTCTAACCGCTCTATTATGAATTACACAAGTATACCACTTGCTCGGATGTCACACTATTAATAGTGCCAACAAAACCTTGAACTGCAAGTTTTTCAGCATAGTTATTTTGGGAATTTTAATAATATAATGCAAGCATTAAATGAGAAAATATGAAATAATTTCCATTGTGTTTCCAACTTGAGATATGATTTTTGCTCTAGTCTAGCCACATATGCAGAAGTTGCTAGGATTATTGTAGTTTGGATTATTGAAAGATCATTGAAAATCAAATGAGTGTTAAATTCCAACATCATGAATTTCGAAGAAAAAAAATCGTTATTATCATCCCTGCATGCCAAATCTTCCTATCATTTTTCTCAAATCTACAAAAAAATATTATATTTTAAATTATGAATTAAAATCTGCAACTGATTAGTAATTGCAGATTCTAATTTAAACGACCAAACTGATTTAAATGAAATTACAATGAATTTCAACAACTTTCAAACTAAATTTTAGTATTTTAATGTCTGCTCAAAATGTCCAATTGATAAAAATAATGCTTTTAAAATTCTTTAAACAACAGACATGTTAAAAATATGGCTACTAAAATATTGTTTTCATAATTCATTGAATAGTAAACTAAATAAAAACAAAAAAAAAACAAATAATAAATTATAATGACTTAATTTAAATTGTAGGTAACATTATCTCTTTAAAAGTTTTCTTTTTATTTTTGTTTCCTTGCACTACTTTATTTCAAATATTTTTTTCAGTTTTGAGATTACTTATTAACAATTATTTATTTAACTACAAATTATTTTTGCAAAGACATATACACCAACCAAAATTTATTAATGTACACAAAATGTATGTATATACAAAGAATGCATGCTGTCTTATCTGAAGCCTGACAATCGCTGTTGACGACGGTTCTCGATCATACAACATCTCATCTTTCACATCCATAATTTCTTATACATTCTTTGATAAATGGACATTAAAATAATTGTGGTAGGCTTTAAACAGGACTGAGTTTCTTTTTTTATTTTCTTTTACTGAAAGTCATTTATTCATTTTTGTTCAAAGGTTTGACTTGTATGAACTGTGATAAAGTTTCAAACATAACCGACTGCTTGAGATCGCCCCTAGCGACCTGTAGTGATACAACTGAGGTATGTTTTATAGCTACATTATCCGTTGAGATCGCCCCTAGCGACCTGTAGTGATACAACTGAGGTATGTTTTGTAGCTACGTTATCCGTATAAGGTTTATCGTCAGTATCGTCACACTTACATAACCGACTGCTTGAGATCGCCCCTAGCGACCTGTAGTGATACAAATGAGGTATGTTTTGTAGCTACGTTATCCGTATAAGGTTTATCGTCAGTATCGTCACACTTATCAGAACACCGTCTCAGGAGAGTAACGAAAATGGTTCGTTCTTAGAGTCAATGCTAAAACATTATAACTTTTCCCGTTATACACATTTTGTCAAAGAGAAAAAAGTGTGTCAAGGTTGGGATGCGAACATGTCTTCCTGCAGACTAGTGCTACTTTCTACAACTAACATTTGAAACAGTTCAGTGTGTTTTTAATACAAAAAGTAGGGTTCATTTATACATTTCATATAAATATGATCTCATTATTCATGTTATTTTTAGCAACGTCAACTTAATGATGTTGCTTCCCCTGCATCCCCATCGTTGTCGAGCACATGTCCACAGTATCTTGCTTGCTCCTTCGCCGCTGTAATAGTTGCCATTATCCGACCATTTAAAAAAATAACGGACGTTACCTACGTAATAACTATAAATAAAGATAACCTTGTTTCGCCTTTGCCGCGATCACCATCATCATAATTAGTACAGGTATCATCAGAAATACCATGAAAAATTAAAACAAAATTGTATCCTGCGATTTAGGAAGGCATTTTTTATACTACACATGTAGAGGAATTCGAAGATACCAAAGGGGCAGGTAGAAATCGTTAAATCAGAAGACAGCCAAGACTATGACCAACAAATTTAAACGAAAGACCAAAGCATACAACACACAACACCACACTGAAAACTAAAGCTGGAGTAAAACGAACCCTTTCCGCTGGATTTCGCTGCCTATATCGGTTTGTTTTGGATACGAGTTCTTTTCTCAATATGATTGGATCTCGGACTTCCATTGTTTATGTTTAAATTTGGTGAAGCTGTATTTTGACAATGGAACTGGGAATAATCAGATATAAAATAAAAAACAAAACTATCGCATCACGAAAGCAACTCACTTCTTTATGGGGTCAAAAAGTTGTGAATGGAAGTAACAAAAAGCATGAAATCGTATTCTTATTCTCCATAATTTTTCGTAAGGATTATTTGGTTCACCTGTATTTGCGTTTAAGATTCAAATGTACCGTTCATATACAGTATTACTTCATATGCAAAGCAGATTTGCCTTATTTATATGATGCTTTTCTTTAAAAATGTATGCCAAACAAAACTAAAATATCAACTGTATGAAATACATTTTTCAGCAATGTTTTCTGGACAGAACAATTCTTCCAGACTTAACTTCTGTATTCTCAGCCGGATGTCGCGCGAAACAGGTACGTCAATATATTCGATACATTTTACAAAAATAATTCTGATTCACTGGGCAACCGACTGAACATAATTTTGCTTATTATGAAACTGAAATGAAATGGGGTAAATGTCAGAGATACTGCTCTCCGACCTCGAGAAAAAAATTAAGGAACTCCATAAAGTCTTGAACAAGGATGGAACACCACTCCTTGTGAAAAGTTCTAATTCGCCCAAAACAAAAAATCGTTTATTAGAAAAAATATAACTGATCATAGCTGAATGTAATATAAAATGTACATGTAACATAATATACTAGTCAAAAAAAGAAACGTTACACTGATTTCATGTTGAATAATTTATCAGATAACACACTTATTTG
>JAULBM010062646.1:0-10258 GCA_032357055.1 Geukensia granosissima | reverse complement strand
GTAGCCATATGAAAATATAATTAATATGAGAAGAAAAAATAAAACTGTATAGATCATGCAGTTTTTTACTTATTAGGTCAGATTTTTGCATATTATTTAATAATGTGTCTTATGTCTATTATTCTATATCGTTTTTTTAAATACCTATGTAAACAGTTTTTTAGGTTAGTTGGTTGTACTACGGTCACATTGCACATAAATGACATAGAAACTGCTTTAATTGTGAAAACACTCCGAAATTATTTGATTTGACACGAAAATCGATACAATTTTGTCGATTTTGATGTACATCGCGCAACCAAACTTTGCATAATTAAAGGTCTATATATTTTTAATTAAAATATCTTTGTGATGTTTTAGTGCGGACATATCTATTTTGAACAAAGAACCTCGAAAAATTTAACATTTTTGCAGAAATGTTACATTCTTGATGAAATAGTCATATGTGCTCTGTTGTGTTGTCAAAATCATGAAAATAATATGAGTTAAAGTTCTGATTTATTAAAGACGGTTATTACACAGCTTTTTCACACCAACTCATTGTTGTGACATAAATTCTAATATTTGGACAATATGTGGGCCTCAACGTACCTACTCTTTTATCATTGATTGTTTTGCGGTATATATTTTTAAATTTTTAATAACTTGAATTGTGGAAAGTGCTTTCTTTGTATAACACTTGGTAGAACTTTGGCTTTCTATTTCGGTTGGTTTGGATATGAGTACTTCTACTATTTTAGAGTTCTGCTTTCCTATAATTTGGTTCTCGTGCTGCTGATGAAAGGCTACCTTTAAAACACGCTACAAAATAATAAAAGTCAAAATTATAATCATCTTTGTTCTGAATATCTCAGGGATGTTATCTTGTTTATCTTTGAAACATTTTTATCGATTTTCTGTTACTTTTGTTGCTTTTAGTTTTTAGACTCTAGTTCTCCCTCACGCAATTAGCTCTTTTTTTTTTGCTCGAAATTTCAATCATCTCCAAAATGTCTTCTGTATTTGCTATGAAATTAATTGATCTTGTGGAGTAAATGTTTCAGACACTAACGACTTTCTACTCTTAAAATGTTTGGTACAGATATTAATAAACATAACGCTTCCTAATACAGAAATTATTAAATTTGGAATATCATCCATTTTTATTTCCTTTTGACTATAGACAAAATAGTTTCAAATCGTCGGATTTACTGTGTTTGATGACATCTCGTGTTGAAAGGCTGGATGTGTTATCTTCAGCAATCTCACCCTATGCTAACTCTCAGTAACTGCGAGCATTCATTACAGAGATATCTTTGCATGAACATGAATTTTGTTTATTTATTTATTTATTTATTTATTTATTATTCAGGTACTCACTAGTCGGATTGAGTGAATTGATGTTTGATTTTTATAGTTCGTCTGTGACTGATTTGTTTTCTTTGATTTTTGTTTTTGACCAGTGTTGGGGGTGGGCTGGGATCCCACTTAGCTAGTTTAACCCCATCGAATGTCCCATGTGCCTGTCTCAAGCCAGAATTTGTGGTCAAAGTTTTGTCTTTGTTTAATATGCTTTGTTACATGTACATTTTTTATAATATTCAGAGAAGTATTATTTTATTTTTTTTTATTTTATGTTCTTGTTTGGGACGATTTGGAGCTTTTAACAAGGAGTAGCTGAAGGCCATTTGGGAACCTCTAGATTTGTAAACTCCCTCTGTTTTTCTCGTAGATGGAGTACAGTCTCTTTGACTTTCAACCATATATTTTCATTTTCATCTTGCAGTTTGACATAATTCTAATTAATTAATATAATATATATAATAATATTAATATTATTAATTATAAACTGATTTCACAATTATATTTACAATTGCGTTTAACTAGAGGACATACTTCATATACTAGTTTTTGATATTTTCATGACATTGTTGTAATTCCCCAATGTCGTCGTAATTTTCCAATACAATGACATTTGAAGAATGCTCCTATATAAGAGATTTTATTTATCGTGCTTTTGTTTTCACGTTGGAAAAATAGACTTATTTGCTTTTTTATTCCAATTTTTCCAAAGTTTCTTCAATCTTTTGGCGATTTTTTTCGTCATGCCCCTTTACTGGGATTTTTTTATTACAATATTTTTGTTCCCAAACATTAATGAAAGATTTTATGTTTATCAGCTCACTTTTTAATGACTCTTCTATTGGTTTGTTGAAAATTTCTTGTTTTTGAAATTTTAATTAAGTGTTTTCCACTTGGTTTTTGTTCACTTTATTCATATCATTTTTTTCCCTTAATTCAACACTGACCTCTGGTCCTCCAGGTTTTATTTTTTTTAATAAAGACTGGTTCGTCTGTTTGTGTTTCCTCTGCAGTATATTTCTTCATTATTGAGGCGTGCCTTTTTTGTGGGATGTCTTTCGACGTCTTTCCAAATGTCTGTACTTAAACGGTCAGACAGCAAGTTTATTTTAAACAAATTTTGCGTAACTAAAATCACAAAACATTATCCAAAATAATAAAACAACAGCAAATACTAAGGATTCAGTTGAATGCCACACACAGAAAAGAATCTGAATGAGCAAACCTATCGCGTGGCTGAAGTGAATTAGATACGAACGCTCTGAAGGTCAACGAGCACAAGCAACAAAAGTATTCAATGACCAAGTTGTTTAAATACAAATCTCCACTCTATGGCAATATTTTGACATGATTCATTGTTGCTCACAAAACAGCATATGCAGTAAACACTTATTTGTTGTATATTATTTTTACAAATCTTTTAAAGGACGAGGGTCGTTAAGGTCCATTTTTGGCCTAGGAATTTGGCTAAAAAATTAAAATTGGCTAATATCTATCATTTTTTATTTTTGTATTGAATAATGTCTATAAAAAGAAAATCAAACAGAATTTTTGGTTTAATTGGTTCTACAATGGTCACATGACACATAAAAAGGCTTTAAATGTTAAAATACTAAAAATTAATTGACATGATGCAATATTTTAACTTTAAATTTGGCGATTTAAATATAGATCGCACAAAAATAAAGATCTATCAAGTACAAATGTTTGGTTAAAATATCTTCGTGATGCCTTTGTGCGGTCATATCTTTTTTAACAAAACACCTCCAAAAATTGAGTATTTTTACCGAAAATGTTAAATTTTTTTTTAAATTGTCAAAATACCCTTTCATTTTGTCGAAATAACGAATAGTATGCAAGAAAAAAAATGAATTATTAAAAGCCTATTATTAAACAGCGTTTTCGCAACAGTTTATTAATGTGTCTCAAAATCTAAAATTTGGGACAAATATTGAGCTTAACGTTCCTACTTCTTTAATTTTGGTTACATTCTTTATGTTTTCAATGTATGTTGAGTATTTATCAGTTATGTCGCTTTTATATGCTAGTATGTTTCTGTATGATTTCCCTCGATATTGATGCTTAATATAAGTTATTTCGTGTTACTTGTCAAAAATAATCCATCTTTTCACACGTTAAGCAAAACTGAGAGACTTATGTTAAACTTACCTCTGAAATAAGCATTTGCATGTTAGACTCAATATTTCGTGAAGGCAGTAAATGTAAGACATGAATGTGTATACCAATTCAACCTGCATGTTTACCTACGATTAACTACATAGATTTTGAATATACTATCGTATAATTTACACTCAAAATTTCAGAAAAAAATTTAATCTGACACAAACTGTCACGATCCAAACATCATAGTCTTTTCTACTATTTATATGTCTATTCTCTATTCTCTACGTTTTTTTGTCCTAAAGTTTATAATTGTAGGTTTCTCAAATTGTTATGCGGTTTTCATGCCTCTTGGCCAATTTTTTAAAAAGTGATTAATAATCTGCATGCAATGATTATCAACGCAACGTGCAGGAATTTTATTGAGGATATCACTATTTAGCTAGGTTTTTCAGACAAAATTATATTTTAAAACGCCACGTGCGGAAAATTTATTGAGGATGTTACTATCTAGCTAGGTTTTTCAGATAAAATCATATTTTAAAACGGCTCAATCAGTCTATTAAAGATTTAGAGAAAAATCTAACATTGTTAAAAATTGATAATCGTATTTTCTACAACCTTCAAATTTCTCGCCAGGGAAATTTGAATGGTCAACTATATAATTGTATAAAAAAGGTGGTCAATGAAGAACAATGAAAGATTTTGTATATCTTACATTACATAGAGTTCGCGTGTTTTCACAAGATAATTTACAAAAACAAATATATTCTTTGTTAAACTAATTAAGCAAAATTTGATTGTACTATCAAAATCTCCAGTAGAAGGAATTGGTTACAATAATAAGTTGAGTCAAAACAGAAATGTCGGTCCTGTGCTTGACTTATAAATTGTAAGAGGGATAACTGGAAAAGAACTACAGGAAACCTTTTCCGAATCATGTCAAATTCAATGTTACAGTATTTATAAGCAGGCATGGGGTAAATTACATTGGAATGTAATGCATTATATTACAATTACTTTGACAAAACCATGCATTAAATTACAATTACATGAATTTTCTAAATTAATGCATTATATTACAATTACTTTACCAATGTAATGCATTAAATTACAATTACAATTTACATGGTTAAATGAAAACAGCTTTCAAACAAATGACTTTATATACTAGTATTAAATGAAAAAGAACATATTTACGTAACACATTATGAAACTGTTTTCAAAGAGAATGAATGGAAACCCTTGCCATTTGATTTTTCAATGTAAATGTTATTGCATTTTGCATTTTATCATTATAAGTGCATCAAAAGTTTCATCTTTCATTCTCATTCTATCAGGCCTAAAGACTTTTCCTGCCATAATCTCCGGCTCATCTGACATGACTTCCTTTTGCTTTGGATCTTTCAAAACTATATTTAATAAGCCCAGTAAGTTTTTTAATTTAGTTTGTTCTTCGTTTGGTTTAATTGGTTCTGAATATCCATCTCTGTCTTCTCTAAGAAAAGGGAATATAATATTTAATTGAAATATTTAAAATATTTAAATATATATATATTCTAGCTATGTACTGATGTCAGAAAATTCCTTGCTAATTAGTTGTAAAGAATGTTTTTATAATCCACAATTACAGTCTGGCTGTGAGCAATAATAATTGTAAAATAATCTAATTAGTCTATTATTTTGACACCATGTGTCCTTTGGTCCTGGTCATATCTCTGTTGATTACATGTCATAAATCAAGTAACTTTTCATCATTACATTTTATTAATTTTTAAATTATTCGTCAGTTTATTTTTACCACAATAAAATTGAGGTCGTAGCCCAAAATGTCTAAAGGTAAATTTTACCTAATTAGACATTATTTTCTCAGAATGTCTAATCCAAAATTAAGGGCATTTCCCAAAATGTCTAAATGTAAATTTTAACTTGAACTATTATAGTTTTTTTTGCAAAATGTGTACGATAAATTTTTAAGCTATTATTGTAGAATTAATAAAAAATATTCAAACGGTGTAAAATTTATTATTTTTATGAGAAATGGTATGTTTTTGCAACAATTAAACACTTTATTATTTGTTTGCACAACAATATTTTCTTTGTGTATGTTGTCAGACATATTTAATTATTAAATAATAAAAGGTGTTAATTAGGAAAACAAACTTAAAAACCTTATAAAAACAAACAAATTCTAATTTTGTTTGGCTAAAAAAAAAAAATAAATAAAACATATTTTCAATAAGTATTGCATTTCGTTTCTTTTATTACTATTTTTTTCCTTTTTAGACATTTTGGGAATTCAACTGTTTTTTTTCATTAGACATTTTGGGCACAATTTGATTAGACATTCTGGGATTAGACATTTTGGGAACACACCAAAATTGAAATGATTGAACATCATTCAATTTTTAATGAACTATTATTTTAAACAAGGTGTGTAGCAAAGTAAAAAAAAGAGCTTTAAAACAGATATTTTAATTCTTTCAATTTATTTTTGTATACAGAGTATTTTTTTAATGTAATGCATGTAATGCACATGTAATGCAACAAATACCACAATATTTTACAAAAGAAATGCATTAAATTACAATTACTTGTAATGCAAAAAATGATGCATTACACATTACATGCAATTACCTTTAAAAAAGTAATGCATTGCAATGCATTCTAATTACACATTTGCATTACCCCATGTCTGATTTGAAACCACTGGGTCGATACCTCTGCTGATGGAACATTGATGACCGAGGGTATTCACCAGCCCAGTTGTCAGATTTGTCTGACATAAAGTATATCAAACAACTTTTGCAGAAATTTTCTGCATTTGCTAAAATTCTAAAACACAGAAAATACGGAAAGGTCTAGAAAAGTAATGCACTTTGTAGTTGTCCCTGTCGTCGGATTTTGCTTACCAAATCGATTTGTTTGGATTTGAGTGCTTCATTTGCTATATTTGAATCTTTGACTTACTATGTGTTGATTCTAATGCTAGTGATAAGAGGTTAATTCTTAAAATGTACATAAAACATACCTATTTAAAATAGGTAATTATTATATTTTGTTAAAAATATATAGATCACTAGTCAATGACAATATCATAGATAATAAACTTGTAAAATACATAGAATTTCTACCAAGTTCTGACATGATATCAATATTTGTAGCTTTTTGTTATCACTAAGGTAAGGATATTGCATGGATCTAATACTGATTTTTCTGGTATAACATTTACTACAACACATTGGTTTTCTTTGTAAATGACGAAAAAATTATTGCAAACATACCCTATATCTCACCTCCATGCATATAATAAAATGAGTAAAAACAGTTGCAATGCTTCCATTTGATGATGTCAAAGATTGTTGAAGTTTAAAGCAGTATACAATTTATCTTTACTTTGAGTAAATTTCCTCTCGACGTAAAAGTAATCTATAAATATCTGTAACATTTAACACTTTCAATAATATTGCCATTGAATATTATTGGACATTTTATAAGCATAATATGATATAAACAATTTTTCCTGGTTTGGTAAACACTATTGTTTTCGTTCAAATTTACATTAAGAGACCAAGCATCACAATATGTCTGCAATTTGTTTATTTTATCTATTTTATCTGGTAACCCGAATGATATCTCGGCAGCACAAAAAGATCATCAGCATTTAACAATCTACCCTATTTTTGTTTCATCATTAGGATTATTACACGAGGCAAGGCAATCGGCTAGATCATCTGCAAATTTGACCGTAACCTTCACCTTTCTTGTAAACGTTGCAGCAAAATTTCAACTTTGGAGACTTGCATGTAAAAAACTATAAACCAGAATGCCAAAAAATCGTTGCGCATATCCCATTATTTTACTTTAAGCAACAAAAGTGCCCGATTTAAGATTTTTGTCCGATGGTAAGTTTTATGAGTTCTGAAACCCACATGTTTGTGTAAAATGCTAATGTGTATTCCTGATAGAATCACTTCAAATGTTTTATTTCATCCAATTTTGTTATTTAACTATCCCTAATATCATCCTGCAAGCATTATCTGTCATTTCGTTATAAGAATTTTGCTTGACAAAGTCTAGTCATACATATTTATAATGTACGGTCGAAAATAAAATATTCCATATTTATGATCAGGAGTATACATAGATTTCACAGGTTCCTTAAAACTTTTAAGCGAAGGAGAGAAACTAGAGACCCTCTCCAAAGAAGGTAAAGGCTGTCAGGTCATTAATATAAATACAAATTCACAAGTTCAAAAAGATCTATGAATATATTCGCTAAATTGGTCTTTAATGATCCGAATGCTGCCAAACAGTTCTGTGAACTACATGACGAATATGTTGTCGTCTCTGCTGACAAAGCCCTTAACAATATGTTTTTGTTTGTAAATCAGTTACATTCATAGACTGCTTGATAAATAAACTGGGCGATAACAGTTCATTATGCAACCCAACATATACCCCGACGACACTTTCTAAAGATGAAGTCCTTGACAATCATCGGTCAGTTTTGTCTTCATCTAAAATTTCTACCAGTCAGGAAGAATTTGTTCTTTCTTAACTTTACTGGATTCCAAAGCTGCATAAGTTACATAACAAGGTCTGCAAAATGCTCCATAAAACCTTTTTAAGTTACTAACAGTTATTTTATCAGCATTAAAAACGGACTCCACAGTTTGTGCGAAACAAGCCATTCTAAAGGTGGCGTGAATCAAATGTAGATTCAAAAACAAAATTCCAAAGATATGTTAGAATTCCTAAAACCGAGATGCCTTTTCTCTTGAAGTTGCATAAATAATTTGTTTGGTTTCTTCATCCTCTTAGCTAGTACTAGTATACCCAATTCAAAGAAAAATCAAAATATAGAAATATAATTGGCATGATTGTCCATGAAACAGCCATCCACCAAATTACAGCCAAATTTTAACTTATTCAAGTCCCATAATTAACCGGAGTTTTGTCTCACCTTTGTTTCGTAAAAAAGATGGCATACGCAGATACGAGTATATGGCTCTAGGGATTAAAAACCTTTTTTATATTAACCACTGTGATTCTGATAAAATGTACTCAGAAGATGACGGTTGCTTGATTTCGATTGACAAAAGTTTTGTAATGCTTGATGGAGTGTGTTTCAACAGATTGTCGATATTCACATAGGGTCCAACTGTGCATCCCTTTTCGCTATTTTTTCATAATTTTTTGTATGATGTTAACTCCATACAGAACTTTCTTCAGAGAAAAAAATGGCTTAAGCTTTTGGTTTTAAGTTGCGAAAAATAAATGTGATCCTTTCACTGAATAATTCTAAATTTAGAGACTATGTTGATGTAGACAGCGTCTTTCCCATTGTACTTGAAAGAAACAACAGGAATAGAAATGTGATATTATACCTAGACTTACACCTAGAAATTGACAGTAAGGACGGATTAAAGAAAAAAACTTTACTACAAGGAAGATGAATAAAATTTCCCATTGTAAACTTTCCGTTAGTCAGTGACAATATTCTAGCCTTATCCCATATATTTCTCGGTTGATACGCTACTCTGGAAGTTCTATCCTATCAGGATTTTACTGGTAGAGGGCTACTGACCCAAGGATTTCTCGACGAAAGTTAAAAGTCATCACTTAGAAATTTGTCGATCGACATGATGATTTGTAGACGATATATCCATTTCACAAAGAACAATGGATATCTTCCAATTCTCGTACCTACAAATTCGTTCCTAAAAATCTACATTTGCAGTCTTATTTTTGCACTTAACCATTGTTATGGTTATAAAATGTTTTATATACAGTTGGTCAAAAATATGAAATACATTTTCTGAGTCAAAATTTCATCTTGACATCTTGGAGACTTATATGCAAAAATTATTTGCAAGAATGTCAAAAATCTTTACGCAAATCTTATTTTAGTTCAAGCTACAAAGTGACCGATTCAAGATTTTTGTCTGATGGCTTGTTTCATGAATTCTAAAACACTCATTTTTGTGACAAAAATGCAATTTGTATTCCGGACGGAATCCTTTCAAATGTTTTATTTCATCCAATTTTATTATTTATATCAGTCTGCAAGCATTATCGGCCATTTCCTTATAAGACTTTAGCCTGACAAAGACAATAAAAATATTCCATATTTAAGAGTATATGTCTTAAGATAAGATATCTATATTCCTGCTACAAAAGTTTACAAGTAAGGTGAGGTTTAACTCAGAGATTTTCTCATCAAAATAACTATTCAAATGTAGACATGTACAAGTATGACATGTAAATGAACTGTTAGTCCAATACATATATTTGATATTTTTTCAAAATAATTACATAGTTATTTTTTTTTTATAAAGGTTACCTTTTCCAAACTGATTTTTTTCATATTTTGTGCCCCTTAACAAGACAAAAAGACAACAAAATGGTAGCGCTGTGCACTTATAGTTTAATTCATTCCAACACTTTCCAAGCTTCAAACTTGACAGAATAACTGTGGAATAATGAACATCTGAATATTTAAAGCTGATCTGACAATTGAAAGTTCCTATAATGTACTGGTTTCCTAAACTTTATAAAACTCCATATAAGTCTTGGTTCATATCTGCTTCTTGTAAATACAGTACCACTAATGTCTCAGTTATATTAACTAGTGCCCTAACTACTATTAAAACTCTCATTGTTAACTTCTGTAATAAATGGTATGAAAATTCAACTATTCCGATTTGTTTGGATCCGAGTGCTTCTTTTGCTATATTTGAATATTTTACTTCCTATGTTTCGGTTCTAATGCTACTGATGAGAGGTTACTCCT
>JAULBM010062635.1:0-10258 GCA_032357055.1 Geukensia granosissima | reverse complement strand
AAGTTCACTATGGATGAATTAATTTGAACATAAAGAAGCTGCTGAGCAATTTTCACTAATATCCATAAAGATTTGTCAAAACTATGGGAGTTTGAAAAAGTGTGGACGCAGGCGAGACAAAAAGTCAAGTTATTAAAAAGTTACCCATTGCACTTATTGATAATTTTCTGGTCATAACAATCAATAAGTAATTAAAAAAAAATTAAGAGCCTAACCTTTTCACCTGGCTTTTCATATTCAAAATATTGTCGCATAAACCTTATATAGATAAAATTGCATACATCGTTTCACTCATAATAAAACTTTGAAAAACTCGATTTACAAAAGTTATAAGTTGATGTGGTGTTTAAATGCAAATGTACTTTTAAACTGGCGATTTTAGATAAACTACTGTTTTTCACCTGGACGGATGTTTCTATCAATGAAGAGGTATCAGATGTAAACAAATTACTTTTATGTTTAAAAGTAAATGACAATAGTGACATCATAATAAATAACAGACCACACTGGCTGTTTTTGCCTACTACATGTAAGAAGGCTTGTTTTTAGCAAATTTTACTATTATGCCTTATGGGGAACTTTTTTATTACTTGACAGATTTTGGTGGTAAATGCATACTTGTTGTGTATAAACAAATAAAATTGAAATGTGCACACCTTTCTGAAATTGAGGATAATTCTGCATGTTAATCATTTATTTTTTCCTATTTTCATAGTTGTCAAATAAGGAATATACACATAAGAAGATTCAAAAGTACAGTCCTATTTTACAATTAGCAACAACTATGTAAGGACCAATATTACACCTAAGTAAACCAAAAGCACACACTCTGGCTTACAACGATATTACAGAAAAGTACAGGGACGAAATAAGAGACCACTAATTGGCAACGATGACGTGGGATCAAAAATTATTCGAGATTCCGTTCACAGTAAGATGGCAAAGCGCTTAAGAGAGAAATGAAATTATGACAATATGGAATCTTTGAAGTATGCTTTAGAGAAAAGGAAATATCTGTTAGACAACGAATTGGCTTGTAATGATCCACCAGCAACATAGCAACAGATAGTAACTACACCAATTAAAGGACAGAGTCGCAAGGCGCAGATGGAAGGTTCTTTTCATTAGAAATGTTATTTTATTCAATAAAGAATCAGAACATAGATATAAGAGTGGGTTGTTTATATCCCCCTTATCCTGGACTTATGGAACACCATAGCAAGACCCTAAAGTCGAACATTTCATAAAACCTCAAAAACGTAAAACATTGCATCGACTACCCAGGCCTTACACGAACCGACGGGAATGATTTCCCTTTGCTCAAGAGAAAATTGCGAACACAACATGACATAACAAAAATGGCGGGAAATAAAAAATGATGTCATTTGACAGGAAAAAATACAAAACAACAAGACGAAAAACCCAGAAACAAAGCTCGCTTCAACTCGCACATGCGCAGATAATGTAGTCTACAAAAAGGATTGATGCTTCACACTTAATAACCCCGAGATATCTCGAAAATCCACGACCATACCCGAAAAACAACCAAATCCGATAAAGCGCGGGAAAAATTTGGCGCTCTTTAACTCGCGTATCCGCACAGATCTACTCCTACTGTTAGGACTATGCCCTCACACCAAAAAAACCTAGAACGATTCCAAACACCAAAATAATAAAAAGAAAACCACAAAAATCCCAAAATCCGAAAAAGCGCACAAGAAATAATCTTAAATTATAGAGGACAGAACGTACTCACAACGGTATTATGGGTAAACAACTTCCGTGTTTTGAGAATTACCCTAGGGAGGATCACATGGAGGCTGCCATTTTTCTGGTCCGGGACCACAATTAATTGACGTAGTGCATTTTTTGGGAAAAGTAGCAAAATTTAAACTGAAGTATAAAAATTTGAATCATCACAAACTTGATAATCTTTCATTTATTCAAAGTACAGGGCCAGCCTGAAATAATATTTGAATGATAGAAGAATCTGTCAGTGCTAACTCAAAATAATGGCCAAAATGTGCCTGTGGTGGGTAAAATTTAAACATCCTGAAAGTTGCCTTTCTTGACAACGACCATATCACAACCTTTATGTCATACTGACAATTCTTCATAAAATCAACTACTTTTACCCTTCTGCTCCACATTTAAACTGAGAAAGTTGAAAAAATATAAATAAAAAGTAGGGAAAAGAAAAATGGAAAAAATACATTATTTTTAAAGGCGAACTATATTCGTGGACAACGAGGTGGACACAAATTAATTGTGGTCCCGGACCTAATAGAGTGGAAAAAATGGTCCGATTTAAAAAAATCTTTGCATGTGATAACTTTGTTATGAAACAAGTAAAAATGCAAAATTTCATCAAAATCTGTTGAGATCTGATAGTTTTATGGTCGCTACTAAATCTTAGGGTAGGTCATGCCGGCCAATCACAATTTCTTCTTTATATGTAGTTGTTTTTTCTAGTTTAAAAATTAAAATTATTCAGTTCTTAGTGAATTTGTTAGATCAAATTATTCAATTAATGTACACTTGGTATGATTCAGATTGATTTTTTCTAAAAAAGTCTATAATTTTACAGTTAATGGCAGTCTTATATCATACCGATATCAAATCTTGGAATTTACATTTGCAGGGGGGTTATAACATAAGAAGTTGAAATATTCAACTATAAACAGTCAAATGACCTTTTTGAGCATAACATTGCTATTCTGATATATTTAATGTACTTTTTAAGTCAAAGTTAATAATCATAACAGAATATTTACAGAAAAATAAAAAAGCCTAAAAGCCAAAAACTACAAACCGACAAATCATCAGTATTACTTTACAGGCAGAATTTCACAAAAAATTTCAGGTTTATTGACAATAAAATTGGTTTAGATGGCAATTATGAATGTTTTTATATTGAAATGACTTAATGAAACCAGAAAATGACACAAGAAACAGGTATGGACCTCCAGTTCCAATATATGATATACTCTTGGACGTGAAATTTTAATATTAACATGTGAATAATGAGGCCTTCAGGAGTATATTAGATGACAATTTTCTAAAATTTCCTACCTAATACAGAAAAAATACACCTTAATTTCTATATAATTTGAGTCTTTTCAAAATACATGTATTACTGCAATATGATGTTAAATACCCTGGAGGACTCCTGGTCCACAATCAAAGGCATCAACCCAGTGGTTTAAAAATACAAACTTGCCAATTTAAAATAAATATGCAGATATTGTGTATGCTTTATATTTATTTCAAGGAGTAACCTCTTATCAGTAGAATTAGATCCAAAACATAGAAAATCCAAAATCCAATCATAGCAGTAGAAACCCTATAATACTAACAAATCAAAATGGGTAGCCAAATCCCGTGGCATGTACTTAGGGCAATAATTTACGAAGCCTTTCCGTATTTTCATTGCTTTAGAATTTTAAAAATGCAGCAAATTTCTGTATACAATATTTACCGACTTGAAAAAGAATGTGCTGTTTCTGGCAGCTAGTACAAAATATAAACAGTAGATAACATAGTTAATCTGGTTCTCTTAAGTTACTACAACAACTGAGCATCCTGCTAGATTTAGTGTAAAATATCATCAAAAACCAAGGAAAACAAGATATTGTGCAAATTCCAAAACTAAAAAAAATTATCGACAGCATGCAGGAAAAAAATATTTATCAATTATGGATTTTTGTCGAGGTCAATACGTTATATATGGACCTGGAACAGTGATATCGACCAAGGACGAAGTTCGCGCTCGATATCACTCTTCCAGGTCCATATATAACATATTGACCGAGACAAAAGTCCTTGATTTTTATATTATATATGTAAACAAGTACATTTTTAAGGCTTCAATGAAACATAATATAAATACAGTGCCTGAATATTCTATTTGATACTTGCCTTGTAGGGAAATTAAAAAATTATTCATTCAATCTTTTAAATTCTTATGGTGATATCTTCTTTTTGCAGAAAAAAACAACCAATTTCACAACATTTTATTTTGAACAACAAAAAACTAATAACAAAATGTTTGGCAATAAGGTCAATTAATGGTTTTGAAATTTAAATTCTAAATCTAAATTAAGTAACTCCAAGTCAATATCATCTAAAAATAGTAAAACCGAGTCAATACCATCTAAAAATAGTAACAGCGAGTCAATATCATCTAAAAATAGTAAAACCGAATCCGTACGTTTTTCATCATTGTAATCACATGACTGTTTCAACCAATGAAGTAATTAGAAAATCTTCCCATATATATACAATAATATACATGTTTATGCTTCGTTTTTTAATAATACATTATTTTATCAAAATGAAATAAGAACCATTCGTGATGTTTTAAGTTGCAAATAAATAATCCTCAAATATAAATGTAAGAAAAATTGCATTGACACTAAAGTCTAAATAATAAATGAGATATTTTATTTTATTTAAACATTTTAGTAGTTAAGAACATATTATATTTAAAACAATATAAATACCTAAGATAAAAATTCTGTCATAATATTATAATGCTTAATTTTCATGTGATCTGGCGATATAACTTTCTTATTATTGCTGGAGCTTTACCTTTTAACTTCTACGTGGGTTAGTATTGATTTCCTTTTTTTTTAGAAACTTTCAAATGTTTATCAGTTTTGTATTTTGGGAACAACTTCGACATTTTTGTGGTATCTTATCATTTTAGTTATCCAGGTTATTGATTTTGTGTCAATAGTTGGGAATGGAAATGATATCTAGAAAGGCATAAGCACCTGTATCATTAATACAAAATAAAAACCAGATCACATATCTTTTCTTTAGAATGCTTAACAAAAGTCACTTTAATTTTACTATTTGTTCTTCTCGATAAAAATTACGGTAAACTATTTAAAAACGCATTTTAGCAAGATGATAAAACTGATATAGTACTGTCTAGTATTTACACTTCACTGAAATTTGAATTTATCAAAGACAGAACCTGAACAACTTTCCCATTTTTTCCTGTTTATTTTGGCTTTTTGCAGCAGGATGCAACTTGGATGAACTCTGTTTCTGAAGAGTACAAAATAAACATTAAAGTAAAATCATTTTCCCCGCAGATGATGTGGACATACCATTTATTAAATGTGCACTTTTTCATTTCAATTAAGTTCGACCTTTTTGACGAAGGTATTGGTGATCTGTTGAAAATTTCTTTGCAACAGTTTCAAATTCCGATCCATTTACTTGGAGAAAAATAGATTGTTTTGAGAATAATCCACTTCAAATAGAAAGCAGACAAGTCATCGAAAACATATTGAATATTCAAATTCCATAAGAACAGTCGTGATTTTGTTTTAAACTGCTGTACTTTAGTTAAAGTACATCATATGTTTTAAAATATTAGACGATCAAACTTTCTATTTTTGTGCACGAAATTTTAATTCTTAACAAAAAAATGAAATTAAAAAGACAAACAATAAGAGCCTATCGGTGCCTATTATTCCCTTTTTATGTAAAAGAGTTCGTCGTGTAAATGAGAAAAAAGATTAATGTTTAATAAAGTTCCGATTTTTAGTTACAAAATGCATATTTTAACTGCATTGATATTCATCAGTTTCAAATATGCCGTAACTTTATTAGAGCAAATCCCAGACAAATTTACTTATGTACAATACATTAGATTGCGAAACCGACAGTATATGTAAGCAAAACTATTCTGTTGAGATTTTAATTATTCCTATAAACTATACTTTTGAAAATTTATCTAACCTATTGACAGCAATCAAATGACGACTTTGGTTTTGTTAAAAGTTTAACGATAGTAGTCTTTCTAAGCGGACAATATAATCGACTGTATAAATAATTGCGGAATATTCAGATTGGTTGTTTAAGTTATCGTCCGTTTTGTAAAGAAATTGGAAATAATCTCCTTGATATTTACCCAATATCTTCTTTTTCTATGGAATGTCATTGACATTATTACCTCATGTCGTCTAGAAAGAGCATAGAAAAGACCAGAACAGCATATCCATTAAAGAGATTCCACAACGTTAATCCTTCGCGATATGGCTGAAATACTGCCGACGTGGCGTTAAACACCAATCAATCAATCAATCAATCAATCAACCAAAACGTTAACAAATAAAGACAAGAAACAAGCAAAAATTGCAAAACAAAAAAGAATATTGAAATTCACGAAACCCTTTTAAAACATAATAAGTCCAGATGCTTCGTAAGAGTCAGCACCGTCTGTCCCCGCCCCTCAGCGGACCTTGCTGTTGAATTCATGATCTCTAATCCAGGTTCACGGCCATTTAATTTCTAAGCTACAACTATCAAATTGACAAGCTCAGATACATTGACCCAATTACATATAGCTGTTATTTTATCCTATAAAGACTGCTATTTTGTCCCCTGCATTAGAGGGATTCCGGTATTTCTGGGGGATTTCAGTAATTTGAGAAACCGGCTGCACTATGTACATGTTCCTGTCATAAATTAATCACACTGTATCAACTTGAACTTGTTCTAATTTTGTTCATAAAATTTAGCCCAGCAGCATTCTTAGAAATTCATATAATGGCCGTAAAACGGTAAAAGTTCAGATTTGACTGTCATTTGGTGGATGGCTGTCTCATGAACACATCTCCCATCTTTATATTTACAATAATACCAATGTTTAAACTCCAAAATAAGTACTCAGAAACTTTCAAGAGTTGATCCACACCCTCCTCTAGTATAGGTGTGTATTTTAAATACAAGATATGTGCTTAAAAACTAGTCTAACAGAATGGTAGGAAGATAAATGTACCATTTCAGAGTCATAATTTTGCAACTACTTGTACATGTATGTCTTAGATTGTAATTCCTCTTGTAGGGACAAAACACAAAAGTCATCACATACTATTGGAAGCATCTAAAAACAACCACACATAGAATATCTTGTAATTTATGTTAGTGTGGTCTTATTGGGTTGCTTAAAGAAACACTGTGCCTTTTTAATCCCAGAATACGGTTATCAAAATAATTTCCCAAAGTCATGTGGCTGTGATCCCCTTCCCAGCTACTTACTTGTAAATCGCGAAAAATGACAAATTGCAAAATTTTAACTTCATAACAGGAGACCATAGACGTTCAGGACAACATGCATTGCAATTCAAAAATTATGATCCTTAAACAGATAAATGACTTACGTACGACAACAGTCAGCAGAAATCAAGATTGAAAGATGCTGTTCAACATAAGTTTGGCTTATGCTTCATAAACAACTCAGCTGATGCCAGCATTTTAGTTACCTAGCATCAAGTTGGTTTTTACACAAAGCAGTCAACATATCTACAATTTTGGTGGAAAACCCTCGGCACGGACATCGTGTTTACTTAAAACCGAAAGTGTGGATTTTTTGATTACGACATCGATTTATTAAACATTTCTAGACTTCTTTTTTTATTTCAGTATATTTTTAATCATTTTACTTGAAAGTCTTTATTTCCAGTAATCTACACGACCTCAAACAGAATTTTAATATGTTTATGACATCGGACTTGATTACGGTTCGTATGCGCATACTGCTGCGTAATGGGCGCGAAATTTAAAAGCCGCGAGCCACCTTAAACATTCAATTATGTGATTCTTTAACCCTACTTTGGAGAAATCTTAAATCCCAGTGAAAACAGTGAAATCATGAGTACAATAATTTTAAAGCAAGTCAAAACTTCAGAATTGTCAAAAAACAATTATTTTTTCTTTTTCTAAATCTGTCTTAGCGGAAACCATATCAGGACAATTGACCCATTTCCAATTAAGGGGGGGTAATCAAAATTTGATGGTAAACTTTAATTGCAGCTAATGGAAGACTGATGGGGAAATAAATTTCAAACTAATTTTATTCAATGTAATAGATATATATGTGACAATAAATAATAGAAACCTGTTAAATTTGATTTAAATTTACTTTTTTTGTTATGTTTAAATTTTTGTTGTAAAATTTTGCCCTTGAAAGGTGAAAAATACCAAATGTCCAAGAATGCAGAGAAGCTAGGCTATGTAAATTTTCTTTAAGTGTAATAGAAATCATTTACAAGTCTGTTAATTGCAGACGAATAAAGGGATTAATTCCCATACTTTATTTCCTGGTTAATATATCTGTATATTGTAATTGAAGGTGACTGGATACCACACCTGGTGGTCTTCAACCTGTGCTACACACCTGCTGTTCCTTTGGGCTGTTTTTTCATCTTGTATAAACTATAGCCAAAATGATGTCTTGGATACAATTTTTTTTAGAAAATTGATAAACTTTACTTCTTACAAGTATTATTTATATATTTATTATTTATAAATAATAATAATATAAATAAGATTACAATACTACCTGCACATTGTCTGTTTTTAATACAGTTTAAATCTGGGAATAATTTATTTTGACGCCAAATAAGAGAGATTATTCATTAATGTAGATCATTCTAATCTTCACTCTTCATAGAATGCCTTTTAGAAATTACTCAGGTTGTTAAATATTTTGTAGGAGTAGACTGTTTTATATTTTGTATTAATCATAAGTTTAGGTATTCATTTCTTGCAGGCTTGTGTTAAAAATCTTTGGACTTAAAAAAAATTAATAAATAAATATATTAAAAACACATGAAGTAAATAGTGAAATAAAAATGAATGAAAAATAGATAAAATTATCTAAAATGATGCAAATAACTTATCTGTAGTCATCTCTTGATTTAAAGTATTTTTTATTCAGTGCATTTTTGTTCTAAAATTATTATTATTATTTTTTGTTATTATTATCAAAATTATTCTTATGAAGAATAGATAAAGTTATCTAAAATGTTTAAAATAAGTTATCTGTAGTCATCTCTTGATTTTTTTAAGTAATATTTATTTACTGCATTTATATGTTCTAAAATATTATTATTAAATATTAATATATTTTTTTATTATTATTATCGACATGATTCTTATTATCAGAATTTATTATCAAAATTATTCTTAAATTGTCATAACCTGAATTAAATTCTAACTTTAAAAAATTTATTATTTAGATATTCTTCAATCCTAAGTTTTCTAAGAAGTAGAAATGAGCATCACTTTCAAACCTTTGCAATATACAATCCTAATGGGATTAAATGTGTATTACTGGTATATAGTAGTCAATTCCCTTCTCAGATATTTGACTGATTTATAATAAATATAAGTGTCAAAAATTGACAATAAACAATGGCAATATACTGAGAACCCCTGGGGTTCCATAGTAAATACATAGGCTATTTCACAGTTTTACCATCAAATTTGGATTATCTCCCCCTGATTTTGTATAGATGGCGTTTAAATGGAAAAAGGTCAATTGTCATGTACAATGTAAACAGACAATTTGTTCCAGGGAATCTAAATGCAAAATATCGATAAAATAGGCATGGCTAAAATAAATTTAGGGAAAAATCAAAGGTAAGAAAATTCATTTTCGCCTATATGACCTAAAATTGGAGTCTGAAATGCCAAAGCTGGAACCGCCATTTTATTCCTTAAATCTTATGTATACCACTCTAGCCTGGTATATACTCAATTCTCAAACACAATGGTTTAAAGTTGACAAAGTTCATTGTAAATTGGTTATCGTTATCTACGGAGTTTTAACATTGAGGGTCGGCCATCATTGTTTTGGGTGGGAGCGCTTAAGTTTGACCTGGATAAAGTAATTTAAAAAATTGTGCATATTTATTTTGTTCTGACCTTTCCTTGCAATTCATATTAGAAGAATTACTTTAAAATTTCCATTCAAGTGTGCCTCAAGCTATTTTTGCATGTTAATTAATCCTAGTTTAATTACTTAATTATTATGCAGTGTGACAATGTGTACTCCTGGTCTTGCGCTAGCGCTTGCAAAGAGCAACTTGGGCAAACGAATGGCTGACTTTACAATGTATTCCTGTAGAGAATTAAAAACTTAGCGCAACTTAAAAATACATTGTGATTGCTAAAAAGTATTATTGCAACTTACTTGCACTTTTTTCAATCTACAAAATAAACATTATTTTATAAGAATACGGCAGACCGTTTTTCTTCTATAACATTTTTACCCGTTCCAACAAACTCTGACATAGAGTATAAGTAATTCAGCTAGGATTAATTAACTTGCAAAAATGCTTAGTGGCGCTCCTGAATGGAATTCTTCTGATTTGTATTGCAAGATTGATTGATTGATTGATTGATTGTTGTTTAACGTCCAGTGGCAAATATTTCATGCATATTCAGGACGGAAACA
>JAULBM010062624.1:0-10259 GCA_032357055.1 Geukensia granosissima | reverse complement strand
CTTTAGCAGGGGTTCTACCTGCAGGCGGAGAAACCGAACGGCCTATTTCTATACCCCGGCCGCCCTCGGGGGACTCACAAATGAATTTACTAAACTAAAATTCAAAGTGTTATTTCTTCTATTTTTCCTTGAGATGTCTTATTACTTTTCATTTTAAAGTTTTAAAGTTTACCACATTGAAATGATTTGAAGTAACACTTTCCTTTATTTCACAGCAAATTTGGTGCATACAGCTCGACGGAGGAAGACTGTGATTGGTTTGAATTGGTAAAGTTTTACAAAGTTTCTTCATAAGATTCTGGTTAAACATTCATTTGTTCTTGATTTCTCATTCAAACAATGACATATAAAAAAGAAACCAACTTCAAGATTGGTACTTTACCTTTTGATTATTTAGTTAAAAAATTATTACATCTACAACAGTATTTTCTGAGGACTTCAAAAAAAAAACTTATAAATGTGAAATGAGTGTTCTTTTTTTTCAGTCTGACATGGAATTAGAATGTGAGTCTGGCACTAACCAATCAGAGCCTAAACAGACAAACAGACAAACAACTGTCATGAGGAGTACAATTGGAATGATAGATCCAGCTTTCAAAGCCATCTTAGATCCATAGTTCGAATGAATCAAATGCAGATGATGAGTCTAATGAAGAATATGAAGAAAATTTGCATTCACTATTGACAACTGTTAGTCTTATCTTCATGTCTGCAGAAATATTAACAAATGAAGCAAAAATGTCTGGCATTTGTGAGCTAACTCAATATGATGTTGAAGAAAAGCTTGAAGAATCCTTTTGCTACTTGTCACTTTGTACATATGACATAGAGAGTTCTGATCAAACAACTGATACTTCAACACAGGATGAGATTAACAGCAATACAGTTAGTGTATTTGGATTCAAGAGATACAAAGTACCACCTCTTCTTTGCCGTCACCCACCTCTGGCAACAGGCAGAAACAATGATATATGTAAATTAAGAGAAATAATGGATGACATTCTAGTAAAAACTGGTAGAATCAATAAACCATATCAGAGAGAAGATAGGATTTTATTCGGTCCAGACAATAAAATTGGAATAAATCTTCTGAAACTAGTAGAAAATGATAAATACAAACACTTTCTGCCAGAGTTTCCACTTCTACATTTAAGAAAATCGAAAATTAACACCCTGTTTAGTGCCTACACAGATGCTGGACTAGTTGAGATATTAATGTTTATGTGTGATAACGAAAAGAAAGATTGGGCAAAAATGGTGTCAATCAACCATATAGATACCGCCACAAAGTTTGTCAGAAGGCTGGCTTTGTCTTTTCATACTGCAATGCTTTGTCGCTTCCTACAGTGCATTGATGAAAAAGATTCAATGCCTATACTAACACAACTGAAGAAGGGACAGATTTCTACAGTATCCAGTAGATGGCAGACCAAGTTTCTAGAATTTATTAAGGCAGGCAGTTCACAAAATGCCACTTTAGCTCTGCATGTGGAAATGATGAACCATTGTGATGAAGTTATTGCAGTTTATATGTCAGAGATTTTGGGAGATGGTGATGGTTACAACCTGCTGCTAAGTGCTGTGAAGTCATCCTTGTTGTTTTCCTTTCTAAATGGTGCAGGGGACGCCCCTTTTAGAAGACTAGTGCCTCAAGGACGGAGATACCTAGTGCCTATTCTTTCCCCGGCACAACCTTCGAGAAGGGGAGTTCGAGTATTTATACATCCCGCTCGAACTAACGGACGCCCCTTAAGCAGGGGTTCTACCTGCAGGCGGAGAAACCGAACGGCCTATTTCTATACCCCGGCCGCCCTCGGGGGAGCCATGTTTAAGTTATGTATACTCCAAATAGTTCAAGATGAATACAACAACAGACGTAAATTGACCCCTTAGGCTACCTTAGATCCTGCCCCCAAGGTGAATGTAAAAATCAAAAACCAGAGCCCCACCCATAGCCATATTATGCCAAGTGGTTTCCGTGATTATCCTGGGTATTAATGAACGTACGAACATACGTTCGTAAGCCGAAGCTGAAAATATTCTCCCTACGCTATTGCTAACTCGGGGATAAAACTATACAAAACCCAACGTTTTTTAATATGTGTAATGTGAGAAACAACAACATGTTTATTTGTTACAACCCATGTGAGACTAACAACATTGCACTACTGTAAAAGGTTAGATGCCATTAAAGCACTCGACTTGGTGATTAAATGTAAGTTAGCATGATATGTGGAGCTCTTGCATTGCTGATTATTATTATCGTCATGCCAGTAAATGGCATTCAAATCAGTCAGGCAGACTGTGTTAAGCTCAAACGTAAGACATAACATTCTTACTACTCATGCATGATAGACAGATTAAGATAGGTTCATTGGAAAATTATTCTGAAATTCTAAATTAAAAAAATTAAGATCAAAACAAATCAGTCAGTCGGACGTATTTAATCTTTCAATGAATGTTAAAATAAAATGTCAACTGTCAATATCAGAAAATTGAGAACAAGGTCTTAAAGTTGAATTGTAAGGTACAAAGAGGAAATGTTAAGGTAATTAAACAAAATTAAGACAAAACTAATTATAACTAATAAAAAATGCAATATATTACATTTTTGGAAATGAAATAAAACAGATAAAAGCATCAAATAATAAAACGAATGCCATTTTAGCAGTAATATGAATAAATTCATATTTTTTTTCCTTTACTGTCTCAGCGGCAGATGGGTTTCATGAAAGAGTTGAAAAAGTTTTATACAATAGAAATGACCATTTGCTTGAACATAAAGACCTTATTTTGTGATTACAAACCTGGAGTATTGAAAACTAAAGGGAATACGGTTTCATTCATTTCAAACACAAGATGTTTGTGAGCAACAACGCACTAAATTACCTCCATTCCCCCCTAAAAATAACAATTAAGTCAGTTTCCTAGAAGCAGGTGTTGCACAGATCTGAAATCGGTAGGCATAGTATGTGATATCTGCATAAGGTTGTATTCAATTTATGGACTGATTGTTGCTTAACGTCCAGCGGAAAATATTTCATGCATTTCAAGGACGAAAATAAGTTATCAAACAATAAATCATAATAGAGGTAAGCGTGGGATAAAGCCGGGAAATTTACTAGCCACGGGATGCTAAATTGGGACGTTTTTGAGTTGGGGGCGGTAAATTTAGTTGAGCAGTTCACCTACGGACCGTTCATTACAAGCTGTTATAAAGCGATTTTTACGTGCTGAGAACGTGTGATTCTCCCAACACGGGGCAAAGCGGTAACGTTCCCGTCCGAGACAGGTTGGGAATTTATATATCCCGCCCAACCAACGGACGCCCCTTAATTTATATCCCTCCCTTAAAACCAAATGGTCGGTCCCTGCCGGAAAGGCTTCGAATTTCTTTGCACTTAGAAGATCTTCTTACCGCTTGTTTTGGCTTCTTATTAAGATATGTTTAGATTTTAGTGCTTAGACTTGATTCTCGATTTCTGATGAGAAGTTTCCCTTTGAATAACATATACAGCTGAGAAAAATTAACAATATTTCACCAACATTGGTGAACCTGAATTTAAAAAAAAAACATAAACCTTAATAGTATTACTGAAGTCATGATAGTTAAGTCCTCAAATAATGGTTTAATATTTAGACATTTTATCTAGACCATATAAATTACCGATATTTAGACATTCTATCTAGACCATGTAATTACGTTATACAGCCAACTATGTAAGGTTTTTATATATGTTGAAATCTAACAGGAGAGTTCTATGTAAGAGAATAAACGAGATACATTTGAGTGAAATACTTGTTTCATTTTCAAGTAAGACAGTGTAATCAATTATAACAATCAGAGAGATCAATCAAACATAATTGAAAGGAGAACTGCAATTTATATATGTCAATAATTTAATATTGTGGCGTATTAATCATATAAATTGCTCACACTTGATAAAATAGAGATACGTATTTCTTTTTCGGAAAAAAATGACGATCGATATTTCGAATCAAAAGACGAGGACACAAACTTTAGACACCAGGAGGTAAAATTAACGAAATTTGGTGGGACTTAAAAAATCTACTCGCTTGTTTCTGAGATTTTAGTCCTGTATTTTCAGTGTTGAATTATCCCTTCACATTCAATAATTTTGAAAACACTCATTGAATTTTCATTTAAACGTGTCAATACTAGAGGTTTGCGTATAAAACTACCACTGTTTTAATGCAATTTGAATTCAGAAATGAAAAAAAAGATAGATAAATTGGTTGTTGGTTGCTCAACTTCCTGTGGCAAATATTTCATGCCATTCAGATCGAGGACAAGTTCAATAATTTTTAAAATAATCGAAGGAGGGGTTGGGGTGAGATACAACAGGTCAACGGTTTCACACTGTCCCTGGAACATGATCTTTAATCTTATACGTGCATAGAGCGTCGCATTATCCACACCCGTCATCCACTCTGGTCCACGACTAAACTCCACACCAAATGTCTTTGAAAATTATACTATAATTCAATGGACTACTTCTCCAATAAAAACAAAAAGTTGTACTGGTCTTTAAAATTTGAAATATTTTAGATTACTAAATTGAAAATATTCATCCTTCTAAAGGGTTATTTACTCTTCAGTAAAATGGGGAAGCGGAAAAAACGAAGAGCCAAACAAAAGGGAATTGCAATTTCGAGAACATGAAAAGGACGAATCATAACAAATAGTGAACATATACAATTAAAAAAAAACAATACAACTATGAAATATGCGTACCCAACCAAAATAATAGGGTGGAACTCAGAACGGAAAACCATTACTGCCGTTTTTATATTTTACATATCATAACTAAAATGACTGATAGTTTCTTGGTGAAATATAAGTTTTATATTTAGTGAGAGACGACGATCTTCAATTACAGCAGATCTTCAGATATATAAGAAATTATTAAATAGAAAACGCTGATTTATTGATGTCAAAAATATAATGTTGCTGCAAATGGTTTTCATTTATAATCTAATGAAGATACGTGTCTACGTTGAAAAGATCAGCTTACTTTTTCTAGGCCAAAGAAAATATGCATATGGAAAACTGGTTATGACGAAAAACTAAAAATGTCTAAACCGTGTCTTAAAATCATCAATAGATTTTCCTAAAACACTTTGTCGAAACTACAGATGATGACATTTATCAAAATTCCCTATCAACAAATGAAAATAACGCCTAACACCAGGTTAAACTTTTGATGTGATATTTATCGACGTGTATTGTCCATAAGCTAACAAATATAATCTAAATTTAATTAAAACAAGTACAGAAATCACAAAGCCAAAATAGTGTAATTTGAATGATATGATACAAAAGGTAGCCATTTTGCGATCACGATTTAAAATCACTATATGGCTTATTTTTATATCAAATACCAGAATGGTGTTAAAGAATTAAAATATCAAAAGTCTTGATAAATAATTTTATCATGTATTGAGGTGAAATAGAGAATTCTCACTGGTCAGCATATGAATACTAATTTACATTGACCTAGAGTTACCTGCTCCTATAATATACAGTTACCTAGAGTTACCTGCCCCTATAATATACAGTGACCTAGAGTTTCCTGTTCCTGTAATATATGTACGCACCTTACAATGCAATATGTGTTATTCATTATTGACTTCTATGATTTAATGGGTCAGTAGTCAAATACACGATAGCATGTTTGTTTATCGTACCGTTAATCTTCTCAACAATGGGCGGTAAGCAAGCAGCAGAGCTAAAGATAAAGAGACGACTTATACTTGTAAATATGTTTTAAGGATCAAATATACATGTTTGGAAACCTTTTCAATTAATCGTGAAAACATTTTCTTATTTTTTTCCTCATCAAGGAATACTTTTTAAAAAGAATAAATAATAATAATAATAAAAGACAGTTGAACCATCATTATATTTGACTTATTAACGGACATGCCTCCCAGTACAAACTAACACAATAAGTAGGTTATTTGTCTAATATAATGATGGTTTATATGTAGGTATCCGCGGTCAAACCAGGTCATCGAGCATGTTAATATTATGCACACAATCGGTTAACCTGTTTCTAATTTCTTCTAACAAATACACATCAACTATCCTGCAAACCGAAACATGATAATTTCGTTATACGCATAACAAATCTTGAAATGATGATTTATTTGGTCGCCTCGACTGTTTAAGGTTTAGCTAACGCCTCGCCTTAACAGAAACGAGTCGACCAAATAAATCAATTTATCAGGTCTTGTTTTTGCATAACTTATATTATACCACTGAAAGCAGTAGTATACAGAATTTTTTGGTAAAATTCAAATTCAATTCTTCAAGCGCGAAATAAATCTAAGAAGTGAGGTTATATCGCTCATACATCATTGTCCATTTTGTTTTTATCCCGTTTAAAACGTTCATACAGTGAAAGTAATAAACAGTACACACTTAACCATACTCTATGTCGAGCTTTTCCGGAGTGCGAATTTTGGGCTTAATTTAATTATATGTGCAATTCCGCCTTGGAATATATTTTAAATCAAATGAAAGAATTATCCCACGTTTAACGGTTCCTGCTTGGAACGGTTCACCATGATTGTTTTACATACCTGAATTTCTCTACGGGGATTTAACGTTGAGTGTTAGCCATCTTTGTTGTTGGCGGGAGCGCTATAGTGACCTAGATAAAGTAATTTGAAAAATTGCGCTCATTTTTATATTCGGATCCCTCTTGAGATACATATCAGAAAAATTACTTTTGAAATGTTTTTGAGGCGCCCAACTAAGCTTATTTGCAGGTTAATTAATCAAATTACTCAATTATTACGCAGCATTGACAATTGCAATTGGCCACTTCCGGCAAACAAATGGCTAATTTATAATGTAAAATCCCCGTACTCTTAAAAAATTTTTAAACACATCGCGACTGGTAAAAAGTATTATTGCAAGTTACTTTTTTTTTCTTTAATCTATAAAATTAACACTATTTTAATAAGAATATGGTATATTGTTTTTCTACCAGAACGTATTTACCCATTCCAGCAAACTCTGACATAGAGTATAGTTTATGATTTTTTCTCATGTGCTCAGTTTTGTGGTCTTAGGTTTGCCTTTGTTTTCATTGTTCTGTTATATTCAGGTCAGAGCAGTATTTTTACGTTACACGATTTTTTTTTTGGGAGGGGCAATAAAGAGCTTTTCATAAGGAGTGTTATTGTGATTTACTTTGTAGTCAGCTTAAAAATTCTTAAGTTAGTTAAATTCGGTATGTAATACACATGTATTTAATATATGCTTTTAGAACTTTTATTGATTCCAAATCAACGATTATGCAGGTTTTCTAATGTCAGCGCGGCTCACTTTGGAAATCGCTTTTTTAACAATTTTGAAGATTTTAAAATAGGTTGTAGGTGGCATACTTGTTACCGAAAATGTATCTAGGTATGTCGTCATTTTTAGTGCACTATTTGTGAAAAAGTGGTTTGAATGGGAAAATTTCTATAGTAAATTTTTGGTACATTAAAATTCAAATTTCCTTAATAATGATTGTATAACGATATAGTTGGTGTTAAACTGTGAATTATATTTATCTGATCATAAAACAAACAAACATTTGAACTTGTCACTTGAAATGGGCTATTAATAGCTAATTAAAGAAAACCCGCCAAAGCGAGTTATCTCCCTTCTTCATGCAAAATCCCATAGACAATCCAACTTACCCAGATATGAAGAAACCATTGAATAATTTTTCACAACTATTGATAATTTATCAACGACTATAAGTGTGACTAAAAGTTTTATTAAGCATGGGTCAATCCAAAACAGAATGAAATATGATAAAATTGGAAAAAGCCGATTTCTGAAATGAACTGAGCCGAGAGTAATACTTTTACAGTATACATGCAAATACTTTTTTCTGATCACCACAAAACTATGGAAGTCACACTTAAATCGACAATTTTTTGCAAAGATCTATTACTATTTGTTGTTTTCTAAGGCACACAGATGCTTCTAAACTTCATTTCTGACAGTTTTGGTAAACATATTATGGAGGAAGCTTTTATTGCAGTTTGTATAAGGCATGTTTCTATCTGATGCTGCTCACATCATAAATTAGCCTTAATTACAAAACTGTCAAACTGGGCCATTTGTAGGCAAAATTTGTGTCCTTTTTGCTCGAAAAGTTTTAGGTCCATTGCTTTCACAGTCCATCTTTTTGGACTTTTATCAATAAGAAATTTCAATAGAGAGATATGGCCAGTGGTATTTTTAAGCCCATTCTATGCAAAAATACATAAAATAGGCAATTTTTGTGCAAATCCAGACTTTCCTTGAAGCTTGAAGTCAAAATACATGTCATAATTTGGTACTTCTAAAAAAAAACTATATTTTGGTCTTAAATGAATATGAACATTTTAACTAGTCTCAGAATGCTGAGCCTGTATCTCCCATTTGACATTGGGCCAATAAGAAACACACATTTTAAAAATGACCATGACTGTTGTTTAACTTTAAAAAGTACCTTGCATAGATGCTTTCCGTCAAATAATGCTCTATTGTCGTAGTGGTTTTAGAGGACAAAATATTATGTTTAAGAAACAATTATCTTCCATTGTTGCCATGTTTTAAGGCGAAATGGGGAAATGTTATACAGAACCTAACATAGATGCTCCATATCAAATATTAATCCATTTGGCCAAACAGTTTTCAAAGATATTTTTTTATGTTTCAGTCAATCAGAAAAAAGAATTGTCCATGGCTTCCTGTAAAAAATAGTTCAATTTGGTCCAGCTGTTTCAGAGAAGATTTTTCCATGTATCAGTCAATAAATGGCTGCCATGTTTTTTGTCCGATCATGATTAAATGAGGAATCATAAGAGAGGTCTTTACATAAATGCTCCCTGCCAAGTTTGGTTAATTTATGCCAAGCCACTTCAGAGGAGAAAATTAAAATATAAAAAGTTAACAGATGGACAGCAATACAAATGATTTCAAAAGCTCACATGGCCCTTGGCCAGGTTATAAAAAAAGGAAAGGACAACATTTTTTTTTATTTAAACCTACTTGATGTTTAGGGCCTTTCAAGAAAACTGAGGTACTGTTGTTTCACTATATTAGTTTTGTCAGCTTCAAATTTATACAGAAATATTAAACCAACACCACATAAAATAACAGACAATCAGTGTTCCAGCTAGGATTTAACGGCAGAGGGTTGCAACTGCACAAGGACACTTAAGCATGATTTCAAAACTGAAAAGGGCACGCCTGAAATTAATTAACAAGATGAAATATTAAATACTTTATTACTTTTGGTCATAATGAAGTTCAAACTAACTTTTTATGCACTGTCTTATCATGATTATCAAAAGATGTGTTTAGCTCCAAAACCCTTTATTTTCATTGAAACAAGCTGTTTTTACATGTACTGGTACTTGCATCTTAGAATGAAAAGGGCAGAAGGAAGCACCTGAAGGGCAGAGGGGTGCTGTGCCCCCTCCATTTTGGGCTAGCTGGAATGCTGGATAATCAAACATTACATCTGTTACATCAGATTAGACTATGTATATGTAGTTATTTTGATAAAAATCTTACTTAATCTTTTTTATCATCTTCACAGGCTACTCATATGTTGGTAATATATACCGGTACATTTGACTCAATTATCTCAAAGTTGTTGGGACCAAAGATAAAGTTTAGCCTTAGTTCGGCTCAAATGAAAACCTAAGAAAGCACATCAAAAGGAAATTATTCGAGAAAAACCTAAAACCAGACCGACATTTCCGGTTACGGATTTAAAGTCGGCTATTTGTTGTACAATGTTATAATATGATTATTTATAAATACATGTTTATTTGCTTTTAAATTTTTTTCTGTGTTTCATGTACCTTTTAAAAGAATAAGATATCTTTAAGAATATTTGCATTTGAAAATAACCGTTTCCTTGTTACAGACCTTCCTTGACCAAAAATAATGCCTTATTTTAGTACAGGCATTAGTTAAAGTTTCACATCTTTGTAAATGTGTTGTTGCAAACAATAAATGATAATCATCTGCTCATCTTAATTAGAAATTTATGAACACCCTAGATCTTTAATTATCGTTTTTAATGGTTTTGGTTTCCTAATTAACAGTTGTATATTTTTAAACGAAAACCTAAAGAATCACTAATTATTTTTTGTAATAAAAAATAACTAGAGCTCTGTTGTCAGAGGAGCCCCAACAGAACAGATGCATACCCCCGTAAAATTGACATTAATACTGT
>JAULBM010062613.1:0-10260 GCA_032357055.1 Geukensia granosissima | reverse complement strand
GGTGGGGCTAGATCCCCCAAAATCAATACCAACCTTTGTTTTTAACCAATTATCAATGGTCCAAAATATTAATAGGACTGGTTAACTAGAACAAAAGTTATCGTGCGGAAACCAACCTGTCTACAGACGCCAACACCGACGACAACAGCGTCATACCATAATACTACCGCAATTTTTTGCGGTCGTATAAAAAATTATTTGACGTTAAGTAGGTAAAAATTTACTCTCGACAGTATTTTTTCAACTGCAGCTTTAAGAAGGAACATCTCAAGTTCCTTTACAGGAACAATAATTTAAATTCTAGAAAGTGGTGTAAAATGTTGATACCTCTTTTATGATTATTATGCCAATTTCATGTCTTGACACCTGTTGTAAGCTTTTATATGCTTTATATATTTAACCAGACTTCCAACACTTTACCTTTGAGCACTGCTGACCAGTTGTCAATCAACTAAATAGCTATACAGTGCATCAATTTAAAATTTGGTATTTTGTGATACATTTATTGTTAAAAAAGTTATTATGGACGCCACAGGCGTTTTAGCTGAGAATCGTTGACAACTTTACTATTCTGCTGTGGTTTTAACTTTAAATGGCAAAATCACTCCTTTAAGAATAAGAAAAACGATGTCAAACATTGTTAAACCATTGTAAATTGAATTTTCTGCACACTCCAAATTTATTGCTAAGGGAATTAAATTTGAACGTTTTACCATCTTGATTGTAAAAATATGATTGTCCATTGCTTACAGTGTAAGATTCTATATTTAACCAACAACATAATGATTCAGTGAAAATGTTAAGAAATATTTTTATTTAAAACAGCAAAATCACTTCATTAGGGAAACAAAATTTTACATGGTTAAATCATTGATTATCATATTTGGTTGATATTAAACCTTCAAATTTCTAGCAAAGGCTCGAAATTTGAAAGTTTCATCATTAAAAAAAAATATGCTAATAAATGGTTAATAATGTAAGATATTCTATATAAATGTTATTTAACCTTATCAATTCACATTTCCATTCTGAACATCAAAATCCAATGGTAAAAGTGTTTAAACTCTCCTTAAAATATAATATTCTTCAATATCAAATTTATCTGGTCATGCAAAATAACATACCTATTTACTTCTATTTGAAGAATATTAGATGTTCAGAAATACTGTGTCAACAAAGTCAAAATATTTCTTGTTTATCCCACTGATCTAATTACAACAGGTCTTACCTCCCTCTGCCTCTACCTCTCCTCCACCAGATGGAGCTGGGGGTTGTGCTGATGGGGGTGGCTTGTAGTTTACTTTCAAATTCAACTGACACTATAAACAGAAATCAATTGATCAAATAAAATACATTTAATAATCTAAAATTAAACAAATACCATCATCAATACTACACATGTGAATGGCATAATTCTCATGTCTGATACTGTTAACAATCAATTCTTAAATTTCGTATATGTATTTATAATGTGTCAAATTATTTGAAACTCTATCTTTAATTAAAATGTCAGTTAACTGGCAAAAATGCTGATAAAATCCATATATAAAAATTTAAGCCTTTATATGCTTTACTATAACAACAAAGAGCATCACATACATGATCAGAGCAACTGTACAGAGATGGTTCAACACGTCAATAATAATTTGTATTAAAAATAACATATGTCACACTTGTTCTATAGCCTATTCATGGACCATTACTGAGTCAAACATCCCAAGAAAAATGCTTTGTACTGTGTTCTAAGCAAAAATTATGTATAATTAATATCATTTGTTGCAGAAATCAGTTAAATACTAAAAAACTACTGATATGGAAATATATTAAAGATCATTTACTAAAACTTTTTATGATTAAACGATTTTTACAAAATATTAATAAATTTATAATTTAAACTTTACAATGCTAGGCTTGTCTTGCATCTAAATATTTGAACATCGAACTAATAAAAAATATTGCTGTTGACCGAATAAAGTGGTGGTATCTGTTTCTCTAATGATTACAAAAAACTACTAACTATAATATTCCCAAAACATATAGATTTGACAAACAGGTACATGTGTCGATTGATCAATCCAGTGGTGTATAATTTAATCAATTGGTTAAAGTGTTTTATAAACATAAAAATTACAGTAAAAAAGATTCTTCTCCAATAATGTGCAAGATAGGACTCCAGAAACCAAGGCTATAAATCTTGGAAAAATATACCAGATGACAAGGAAAAGTGTAACTTTTGATTATAAGGCAGATAATTGTGTACTGAGGGTTTGATCTGGCAGTTTTCAAATGATGTAAACTTTTGTGGGTTTTTTTTAATGCTTTTTTGTTGATATTTTTATTTTTTATGATACCCATACTAATTGAATGTTTATAAGTTTGATTAGGGTTTTATGCCACTTCTGACAATATTCCAGTCATAATGTGTCTGTCAGTTTTATTGGTGGAAGAAGCTGTACAGGACCTTGTGCTCTCAGACACTAGAATATTTTTAGAACATTTACAACATTCACTCTGTAGATACTATTATACCTGTGTAGGTCTGTTGTTGCCATCCTGCATGGAAAGATTCATTGTCTCTGATTGTGCACCTCCTCCTCGCAACAAATTCCTTAATGGGGCTTTGCATTTTGCCAATAATCTGAGGAAAAAAGCATTCATTTGTAACATAAAATGCTATCTGGAATCATTTAGCATAACAATTGTATGAAAGATTTCAATGGACTATAAAATGCTGTGCTTTCTCATGTACATTAAACACAATTTTAACAAAATAAAAATTAGAAAAAGTGAAACCATATAGTTTGTCATGATATTTATTTCAGGTTTTAATAGCTTTTTTCATCATAAAATTTCAGTTAAGCTCAAATAAAATCAGTTTCATTTTTGTACATTTTGATACAAGATCTAAAAATATGCAATTATTTGACCATACCATCTATGATTGGATGTAGTGAATTTAAATGTGCAGAATATTATAGGTGTTGCTAGATTTAGATTAACAATCATGAGTAGCTGTATTTGAAGAGTTAAAGCTGTCAAATGGAAATTTGGAATTTGCTAAGTACCAAAGTACCAAAGATGCATATTTCATGCAATGGCTATGGTGAATATTCTCTAAATTGGCATTAATTTACATAACATTACAAAACTGAAGGTATGCTGTCAAGTTTGCATTTATAAAACGTGGAGACTTTGTAGATAATGTCCAATTAAAGATTGCCATGATCATGAGTTTTTCACCACGGTTAATGAAATATAATAATGTTTATTCAACAGATCCAATCCTCAGTTTTTTGTATTTAACAATTTAGGTATACATCTTTTCATTCAAAATAAGCTTAAATATAAAAAAAAATGAAGAAAATAACAACAAATTTATGGCCTGGAAGTTGAAGTGGGGAAAAATATCTGACAGTTTGGTACGGAACTGCAAACCAGTGTTGTTCTTATCTGCGTTTTTAGATAATTCAAGCAAAGAGAAGCTGCTTTTTGATATATTGTGCTGTAATTTAAGACAAGTTAACAATAATCAGAAGCCCTTTTAGAACCAAGAGTTCTTAAACAACCATGGAATTACTTTATGAACACATCATTATCTTACAAATAGGAGCAGTTAACTTAGATCTTTTATGTCAATATATATTGGCAAGTTTTGATAGAACAACTTTCTTTTCAAGTTGATAAAAAGTGTGTATATTTCAATATTAATGTTGCTATCAACATTCTTCCCTTTGAACTCTGTCAAATAGAGATAAATAGGCAATCTGATAGCTTGAAAACCCCACCAAACTTAATTTTGTGGTACATTGTACGAACCCTAATACCTTAAAATGTCTTAAGGGTAAAAATTGTGTATAATCTACAACCAAAAATGGTACAATACCAAAACTGCACAGGGAAGACATGTATAGTTAACTGTTTACTCGAGCGATGTCTGACAATGTATGATCATGTCATTCAGTACACAACAGTTTGTAATAAAAGGAAACAAGAGGAAATACAAGGTCAAATAATTTCTACCTGTTGTTTAAATCAATCAGGAAAAACAAATTTTGTGTTCAACTACTGCGGCTTTCTGTGAACATTGTTATATCAAATCACAACCTTGACTGAGAGATCTAATAAACAGAATAACCTGACATCACAGCAAAACCTGAACTGGAATCTCAAATAGAATACCCTGCTTTCACAACACAGTCTTCACAGAAATCACTAGTAAATAAAATACCCTAATATCACAGCACAGCCTTAACTGATATCACACATAAACAAAATACTCTGATATCACAGCACAGCCTTAACTAAGATCATGGATAAACAGAATAACCTGCTAACACAGCAAAGGCTTTAAGGCCTAGAAAATTGTATTCTCTTGTCAATATCACCACATTAAAGAGAACTGTGTTTACACTTGTCTCCAGTAAATAACAAAACATCACATGATCCTAAGGTGACAATTGTAAAAAGTTTAAACAGTGGATTAGGTAACTCTTTATTGTAACAGCCCATTATTGTTAACTTTTCTTTGATATCAGTTAAAATAATTAAAAAAACGGTTTCTCTTGGTTTGAAAGTTAAACCAGAGGTTCCTAGGAGCCTGTAATCGCTCACCTGATATACAGTTGCCATTCAAACCATTGGATTTAACTTTGGTTCCAATAGAGCAAGCCTTTACAGAAAAAGAATTTTTTAAAAATAATATTATAAGAGTCCTATATTAAACTAAGTAAGCTATATATAAGCTGTAGCTGCCATCTTGGCTGACAGGTGGGGTCATTAGATACAATTTTGAAATGGACCCACCAAAAGAACATTCCAACAAAGTTTGGTTCAATTGAGCAAGTAAATCCAGATGAGATTTTTAATGAATATCCCATAGGGTCCTATGTAAAATTAAGTTCAGCTATCTTGGTTGGTGGGTGCATGTGGGATCATTGGATATAATTCTCAGAGGGAACCACCTAGGGACCATTCCACCAAAGTTTGGTTCCAACTGAGCAAGTAGTTCTAGATGGGATTTTTTTAATGAATTTCCCATAGGGTCCTATGTTAAACTAACTTGGCTATGGTGGCTATCTTGGTTGGAGGGTGGGGTAATTGGATACAAGTCTGAAAGGGTCTCGACTAGTGATCATCCATCAAAGTTTGTTTCCAATAAAACAAGTAGTCCTAGACGAGAAGATTTTTTAATGAATTTCCCATAGAGTGCTATGTTAAACTAAGTTCGGATGAGATGACCATCTTGGTCATCGGATACAATTCTGAAGATGATCATCTATGGAATACTCCAACAAAGTATGGCATAAATTGGCTTGACAGTTTTGGAGGAAAAGATTTATTAAAAAACCAACCCCTTTTTCTATTTTAAGTAATGACAGCTATACTGGTCAGCCAAACAGGATCTCAGTTAAATTTCTGAAATGGGACCATCCAACCACCATTCCATCAAAGTTTGTTTAGATTGCCTTGGCTCAGTAGTTTCTGAGGAGAAGATTAAAAATGAAAATTGTGGAAGGACGAAGGACAATGGATGACAGACTTCAAAAGATGAGAAAAGCTCACATGGCCTTTTAAGGCCAGGTCAGCTAAAACAATGCATAAATTCATCAAGATTTGCTGCTCTGTATATGTACTGAACTCTAAAGTTATTTTTACCATTATACCATACTATAAATAAATAGTTGTTAGTTAGTCATTATTTTTTCAATTTCTTTGATATTTAAGCTTATCTTTTAATGAAAAGATACTTAAACTGTTATATACAAAAGAATGAAGACTCAATCAGTTACCAGTAGGCAAACAATCTATTTACCAAACAGTGTTAAAATCTTGCACAATCATGACGATTTTTACTTGGACATTATTAATAAAAGTCTCTGCATATTATATATCTGAACTAGTCTTTTTCCTGAGCATTGGGGGTTGAAAAGGCACAGTGTATTATGTAAATAATCAGCACCATGATATCAAAGTATGCATCCTTACCTATTTCTGCCTACTCTTTCCCAGTCTTTGATTTCTATCACCAGTTCATCACTAGGACCTAATGCTTGTCCCTTCAGATCAAACTCAAATGTCTACAAAATAAACAAAATACCTAAAGTCAGATCAATCATATGGTTTTATCTATGTGGCAAATCCCACATCTGCTTAAAACACACAAATAATTATAAACCTGATAGTCTTACCTCAAGAAAAGGTATTATTCAGGGGTTGATACAGGATGTGATATTAAAAGAGGTATATCATCATGACCATATCTTATTTATATTATACTTAGCAATCCTCATATTTTTATGATCAGTATGATCATAATGCTTGTATGTTGCTTACATTCAGCTTTAAATATTTAAGAGTAATGAGCCATGCTTTATTGTGGACCAACATGTTTTAAGTCAGCTCACAGGGTAACCCAGGGCCACACCACCTTGATACAGTATGTTATCATTTCACTACTGAGGCAGCATTGCAGATTTTTATATGAAATGAATGAGGGCATTTAATACCATGATTAAATGATATATTTTGTAATCAATGGAAAGTTATCTCTATAGAAAATAAATAATATAATAACACAAAGGACATCTTCAGGGTATTCAGATGTCTTATATCAGTGTGTAATTACCAATTTACAGTTTTCATTTTAAATTTAACTGCTTAAATTATTTGAGATACATTATACCTGTGATTACAGGTAAGTAACTAGCCTAATTAGAGACAGAGAGCTTTTACACTTGGGGCTGTTAGGCTCATGAATTCCCCTAACAATCATGACATCCATGTCATTTGCATGTTTGCATTTTCAAATGGTACATGTATAAGTACAAAATGAAAAAAGTTAATAATTTGTTCTGAAGTTGTAAAGCACAATCCTTGCAATTGGAAGGAACAAACTGGTAAATGACTAGTTTATTGTCTTATTCATATGACAGTTTTGTGAAATCTAAGTTCAAATGAAAAAATAATGCCTTGTGGAGACCTCTTGATTTGTAAATTCCTGTTTTTCTTGTGGTTGGAGTGCATTCTCTCTGACATCCTCCCCCCCCCCCCATCTTCTCATTTCCATACATATATTAGGCACTTTATAGCCTAACAAAAATGTATTGAAATGTTCATGGTGTCTTGCTTTTTTGCAATACTTCAGGCACACAAGGGGAACGCATACCTAGAATCAAAGGTTTTCTATCCAATACTAATTTTTCATTAAACAATTGTAAGCTGATCATATTGTCTTTAATTAAATGTCCCATGATCTCTTCTCTCAACATGCTAAAATATTTTATTGGTTTATTTAGCATGAATAAAATATTTTCCTTGTTTGTATAGATCAAAGGACGACAGTTAAATTTGACAGGTAACATTGATAGGTGTGTAGGTATATTTTCCGTATATGTGTAGGCAGATTGAAATTTATTAATTTGATACAGTGAAATCTATAGTCCAATTCAATATGTTCAATTCATTACAACAACAATCTAACATAATATGTGAAAATATTTTATCTACACCATGTACATGTTTGTACATCAAGCTGACAACTTTTACATAGGAAAATTGTGATCAAAGTTTCCCCAACACATCTTGCATGCATACAAAAAATGTCTAAATTAACTTGTCATGGTAGTGTTACTCAATGTAAATATTATCACTTTTATCATATATCGAGATTGGACATTTTATCTAAATCCTATATGCTGGTCATTATACAGAGTTCTAGCTTGCCAAAAATGGAAGGGCAAGGATCCCTCTTCCCTTAGTATTTCTGAGTTGCAACTACATGTAAAACAAATTATTTTTTAATGAAAATAAGGGTTTATGAAGATGAATAAGAGAAATAGTCTAATTAAACTACTCAGTGAACAAAATAACAAGATATTTAAACTTTCTTCTGGGAGATCAATTTCAGTTGTGCCCTTTTCAGTTTTGAAATCACACTTAAGTGCCTTTTTGTGCAGTTGTGCCCCTCTGCCCTTAAATCCCAGATGGAACACTGCTGTATCAATTTGAAACACATCCTTGAATCTTCAAAATCTGATTATCTTAGGAGATGTTGGTGAAACATGAAGGCTATCACAGTAACTTATAACAAAATCTTACAAATAAAAATCTAGCCCTAATTTAAGGATGTCAGATTTATTTATCTTAGTATAATCCAAACAAATGTTTTAATACTTCTAATTTAACCTTCTCATTCATCCTTAGAATGGATGATATTTTACTTTATAAACAGATCTTTTATCCTTATCCTAAAACTTGTGGCACATGTTTGAATCCAGTTTTGTTTTCTGTTAAACTGACAGAGGGATATTAACAAAGATTTAAGACTAATTAGTGAAAAATACACTCATGTTAATGGTACTAGTAATAACAATAACATTATACCCTGGTAATTCCTTCCTTTTTTTTTAATTTTTGCCAAAAGCTTGAAAAATCCTGAAGAAAAGCTGAGTTTAACTGATTTTTGTTGTTACCCAATTTTTTATTTGTCAACTGAAATTCTTCATAAATGCATAATAACAGCCTTCAAAGTATGGATGACATTTTACAATACATATTTTACTGATAAATCTGTGAATATTATTAGTCATTATCTGTTTGGTGACAATAATTACATGTTATTAACCACTCTAAGGCTAAATGAATGTACAAAAATGAACACACTAGCTTCACTGATGACATGTATGATGTATGTTTATATAGTTTTCAAGTAAATCTACCTTTCAGGCAATCATGATTAGGACATTTTTTCTAACCTTATTATGAATTGTTTGATATTGCCATGCAGTTGGTCATAAATATGATCAATTCTGGACTTTTATTCAAAAACCTTCCCTTTATAGACACAATCCAGAAAGTCACTTCTATCTAATGTGTATGCAAGGTGTCAGACATATAAGTACAATAAATGAGGCAATCATGTAGTCCTTTTATCAAAATATATGCATTTTTCAGATGTTATACAAAAGTTGACAGATATGTATTGTGAAAAGATACTCCTACAGACAAACCACAATGTCATATAAACTGAAACCTACATGGGTGGAGATAAATTGCATGTAAACTTTTATCAATAATATAGTGACGTAACAATTACCGGTAAAAAATGCATGGGAGTACATTGACAAAGATATCTTGTTTGCAGATGCTCATCATATAAAATGTTTACATTTTTTAAAGAGTCAACATAAACTTGTAGAAAATACAATCAAATAAAATGAAATTTTACTTATGTTTGCTTTCAGAGATCTATTTTAGGACTATAAGTCTGTGTGGACTTTTGGTCTAATCTGTTAAAGTTTTTAATGTCCTACACAGCAAATTAATGCTCTCAGTCAGACAGAATATTGCCAACAGAAATGGCTGAGAGTTATATACAAAATATGTACATGTACATATCTGTACTACAGTATCTCGTTTGATAATAACATGGTGTAGGTGTACAAGGTAAATATCCAGTGACAAATTATTACAGGTATACCTGAAAGGTTACAGCTGACTGGAGATGATATCATTAATAAAAAGTTTACAGGTACATGTGTATTGGTGTGAAAACTAAAAATATCCCTCCTCTATTTTTGTACCTACCTATGCACACAGGTGCAGGACGCGTATGCAGTATTTGATACAAATGCATAAGCAATAATAATGAAGCAAGTCCTCTGGATAAACCAACATGCATGAATATGCTCTTTTTTATATTATGTGATCACCATAAGAAGGAATGACCTAAGTCATCCAGGAACACTAAATTTTGGAAATTTATAAATCTTTAAACAAATATATATGCAGAAGCGGCAGCAAGATCATAGATATAGTTATGTCATTGATTGGTCAAAAGGAAATAACTACATTTAATTACAAAATAATATTTCAATTTGAAAATGATTCATATATCCCAGCCGTTAGTAATTCATTGGCATTATCCTGAAACTGAAAAAATTACACTCAACCTCTAGCAAGTTTAGAAATGGAAACAATCAATTACAAAATCACAAACTGAACCAAGCCCACCATCTGCAGTCTCCTGTTTTAACAAAATTTTCAAATGGTCTATATCTGCTCAGCAGAAAAACATATACTTGCTATAACATTTTCTACTCCCTGTCTATAAATATTTCATACTGGCATTTGCACAACCCATGTTTTCTTTAACTTCTAATGATATTTAAACACTAAATCCAACTGGACGTGTTTAAATTGACACCGTTGTGAGGGAAAACTTGGTTTCCTTATCGGTTGCTTTTTGAGTTTTTAACTAGC
>JAULBM010062602.1:0-10260 GCA_032357055.1 Geukensia granosissima | reverse complement strand
TGTTCGAAACTGTTTTTGCATGTGTACACATGTGAACATGTGAAATGATAATATATATACTTTAACTTGCTTTAGGATTTTGCATGTTATGAATTAAAAACCTCAGTATAGTAGACGGATTTTTATTTTTGTGTACATAAACCAAGTTTAAAAGTGAAAAATATCTGTATTCTATTTCTGAAGCCCGTAATAACACCAGGACGCCCCGGCAAAAAGCCAGGACGTCCCGAATAAAAGCCAGGACGTCCAAATTTCAGTTATTGCCCAAATAATCTCTTAATGGGACAGCAAGTAATGCATCTTTCTTGTAAAATTATCGGATAAACTTGCAATATTCGGTATTTTTCTAACAACTGAAAATACTTCGTAAATAGACTTTTGACATATATGGAATATGCATTGATGCGTATTTTAACCAACAATTTCTTCGTTTTCAGAGTGTTTTTGATAAAGTGTTCCGATAAATTTTTTTACTCGACCCTTCATTTCTTTAGGGAACTCGTAGTTTTTCTATAGTAGCATTGTAGTCTGCTTGTTTACATTTTAAACAGCCGTTCCGTAATAAATCCAGGATTCCCGTAAGAAATCTGGATCAACTCCCGTAAGAAATCATTCTCCAGCAGGACAACGATACCTACGGTGAATTTGGAATAAGTAAGAGATTTAAAGAGGACATTTTGAAATGAAGGAGGATTATTCTTAATTATTGAAAAAAGGTTGTTTGGGGTTGTTTATTAATTTCACAATTAAAAAAGAAATGATATTCGTCTTCAAGTGCATTACATTAATTACAAAGTCTCTGTTTTCGGGGTATATTTTTATCTCGTCCTGTTTCTATTATTAAACACTGATGACTTGTTCTGAATTTTGTAAAATTTTGTCTATTCTTAAAACTAGAAATATGTAATAAATAATTTTCCATGCCATTTTTTTTTTCTTTTACTTTACTATATAAAAATAATTTTGACTCAATCACCAATTGATTAATTTTACTGGTATTTAAACCTAGTAAAATATATCATAACTTTGGTTTTAATGAAAGAAGATAGGGAGTCGGCCTAATTCTAGAATGGCTGAAAATCTATTCGTGTGACGTATGCTGTGGACCTCTTGTAGAACAATTGATTCGATGTTTCGGTTTCACAATCAGCTGTATATATAAGTTTTTGCCAATATTTTTTTTTTCGAGGATGGTCTAAGTAGTTGATTTTAACTTACCTGTACAGATCACTGTAACCTATCACCTATACGGCGTAAATGTACCATCAAAAACGGGTCGCCTTTAACTCGCATTACAGTGATAAGGTTTGTCAGTTACATGCCCAAGGTCGGTGGTTATCTCCTGGTACTCCGGATTCCTCCTCAAGTAAAAGTGACCGCCGCGATATGACTGAAATATTGTTGAAAGTGGTGCTAAACCTACTTCAAACAAACAAACCTATAATTCTTAATTTCTATGACTATGTCGATCGCATTTATTCCGTGGAACTTAAAACATTGATATAATGGTCAGTCTTCTCGATACCAAAATTACATTAAGAAATTGACAGTAGGTGTCGACAAGCGCAATGACGTTAATTTTCCCATCGTTAACTTCAGTTCATGTGAAGCAACATTTAAGCCACACAGCAAACGTATGGAGTATCTCTTAATTAAAATTGTCTCCTAGGCTAATATTACCCATCATGATTTTGTCGATAGTGGGTTGTTGCTTACCAGAAAGCAACTCACTTACGAATTTCTGGTATTTTTCAAAAACTTCCTAGTGTAGTAAATTCGATTCTGTTCCTTCATATGCAGTTTTTTTACCATTGATTGTAACTAACCATCGGCTTTGACTTCTGAGTAACACGACGGATCTCTAGTGGACTAATGGATTAGGAGATGGGTACCTGAACTCGCTGATGTATTCATATGGTTCGTGTTACTCAGGCTAAAGTTTTTTTGAATTCTACTTTTCAAAGTTGTGTTTGTCGTGCACGTCGTTCTTTTGGTCATGTTCCTGTCTGTCTTTTCACAATTTCTGTCTGTTTATTTTGGTATCTTCGAAATATTTTGTCTGATAAGCTAAATCGTTTAAACTATTTTATTTATAATTTAACCGGTCTGCATGATACCTTTAAGAAATGATCATCAAGTTATTTCTCCCAAACATGTGAATCGTTTGCCTATCAGACTTTCTAGAAGGCCACTACCAGCGACACATTTTCACAAAGGACCTTATCAAAAATGAATTTAAAGACTATTTTGTCTGGAACTAACATGCCAAGGGGGGTGGGGGGGGGGCAAAACATATAGGGTTAGCTCCATTGGTAGTGCCAATTACAGGAAATAATTCAAAATACCCAATATTGGATGACGGAAGTCTATTGTAGAATACCCATATGAGAGATCAGAAATGCATAGTCCAAAGAGACAAGACAAAGTTGAAACAAACTAAAAGATATAACGAAAATAAAAGAAACAAAGGCTTGAAATCCACGAACTCCGTTATAAAATAGGAGTGTACTCAGGTGCTCATGAAGATTAAGCATCACCTGTGTTGCGCGCAACACCCGTCGTGGAATCCTTAAACTCTATTCCGCGTTAAGGTCAATTCCAGAAGTGGTCAACTTATTTTTGTAATACCGGTAACAGGTCCAAATCTTTAAATCGGAAGAAAGAAGACCATAACCAGAGAAAACGAAAGAACAATAAGTGTGTCATCATTTTACTAGTTGAGCAATACGGGTATTTCAAACGTATCACTGGTATTATTGACAATTATTCTATATTGATATTTGCCTGTTCTGTATTGATATGACACATTTTTACGATTTGCTGTAATATTGAAGCTGGTTATAGAAAGGAGAAGGTACGTTAAGACCCCTTTTTGGCCCACAAAAATGAAAGTAATTCGATGGTTTTGCATTGTGGCCAATCGTGATGTCAAATAATGAAACTTAACATTTTATAATAGGTTGCATAGATAAATTGGTTTTTGACGTCACCAACAGGACACTTTGTGTTTAAGTTGTTAAAAATAAATTTTTCGAAAAATTACAAATTTTAGAGTTTTTTCCGTAAATCTAAATATTTCCGACAGCATATACCGCCTCAATTTTATTCCAGTTGATGTGTTATTTAAAGATCTACATTCAGTAGCAAGATCATGTTGGTCTACGTCGTCGGAGTTATTTTAGACAAAAACCTTAAAAAAAGAAAGATATGCAGAAATTGGGAGCTTTTTGTCGTTAAAGGTAACGTCACTGTGACGTCACAAAAACTTTAATGTGCACTTTGGAATTAGTTATGGGAAGAACCATTATTTAACTTAATTTTTCACAAAAATTGGGGAAATTATATGAAAGTTTATATTAACATTGAAAAATGGGCCAAATTTTGTAATTTCCTCTATCGTGAACCCACTCCTTTCTAAGCCCAATTTTAGTATCTTAGGCTGTCATACTTGTTTCACTATTCACCTCAAATCTGACATATTAACTATTGTACTTAAGTCCAAAAACTCACGATGAGTATTTTTAAATAAACTAATGTTCTTCGTTTCAAATATCAACAAGCATCTTTTGAATTTTTAAAATCTAATTATATTTTATTTATTTTATGAAATCATAATTTCTATATTATGCTTCTGTTTCTTTGGACTTAATTACTGTCAGATAAATCGTTGATTTATATCTGAGTTAATATTGACAGGTGCGGTTAAACAGTAAATTATGACGAATTAGGAGATTCATATACAAATAAATCTTTTTAAACCAAAAAGTATAATTTGAACACTTAACTATTACAGTGTAAATTTACATAAGACGGGTTTTGCACCCAGATTGTTTACATGAAATTACTTTATACAATAAAAATAGCATGTATGTTATACATCACGTCTAGCTTTCAAAAATTTCACATAGGAATGATAAATCCATGAAATCATAACTAGCCGAAGCAGCTACGCTGTGTATCCTTGCGTTTCTCTTGTGTTTGATAGTATAAAGTGAAAAAAAAACACAACAATGTCTTTCAAAATATAAATTGTACTGAAGGAACGGCATTTCAATTGTAAAAGAATGGATATAATCATCTTCTATTGTTATTTTATTGAAATGTGTTTGAGATAGCTACAAATTTTAGAAATAGGGAGAGGGTGAGGCAGACCACTCTAGATAGAATTGTATTTATGGTTAAGGGATATGGATCTGAACTGTTATATGTCAAATATGGGGTAGGGATGACCCCGCGGGATGCCAAAGCAGTTGTCTTTTTATGTTGTTTTAATGTTGACTAAGAATATTTATGGTCAAGCGGTGAGTTTCTGAACTGGGACTGTTTTTAAGATCAATTTATGTTTTCAAAATGAGAGTGGTTGCTCCACCCCCAAGAGAAACCACTGAACTTGTCTTTAAATTCTGACTAAAATATATATGATATAAGGGTGGGGATATGAAACTTTTTGATTTTGAAATATTAAAAGAGTTAAGGCCAACCCTATGGTATGTCCATGAAACTTGTATTTTCTTCCCCAATTATATATGGTGTCGGGGTGGAGTAATGGACCTTTTTACTTAAGATTTCAGACATAAGAAGAAGCCAAAACCCAGCAAATTTGATCCCTTACTTTTCATTTGGAGAAGAATATCAATGTTTAATGGGTAGGGATCTGGATCGTTTTTAATATTATATACTATTTTTCACCGCAACGGATGAACCCAAGGATAAACCATTCAACTAACTTTTCGTTGAAAAAATAAAAGTATACGTGTTAGGGGTGGGAATCTACACAGATGTAGTGATGTAACAATTTCTGAATGGGCAGTGTAGCTCAACCCAGGGCAGCAATCGAAATTCCAAAACTCTTGGCACAGTCTACATCACTAGTGAAATTATTGAGCCAAGTTTAAGTTCTATACTCTTAAAAAATGAGGATTTCAATGGGAAAGAAAAATGTGCTCTTATTTCACCTGTGCAACCCCGCTACCAGAAATGGTATTCAAATTAAGAAACCAAAGGCATAAGCGACAACACTAGTGCAATCACTGAGCCAAGTGTCAGGTCCGTATTCCAAAGAAATCAATAGGTGTAGAGCGAAAAATAAAAATTGACCCCTTAGGCTATCACCCAGGCGGATATAAAAATTTCAAACCTTCGGCATAGTAACCACTCGAGATAACGTAACCCTCTGCCCGATGCTCTTCCAACAGGGTTACGATTCGTCCCATTTCTTTTAATTTTAAAATGCTTACACATGAAATCATTCATCAATACAGCGCACAATAAGAATCTTATTTCATAATCTATATCATCAATAGATTGCATTGTCTAGTGTACATTTCATGAACGGAGTCTTTCGTGGTTTGGCTGTTCTCTGTTCTATCTTTTTGCATTCTTGTACCACCAAGCTTACATTACTGACATTACATATAAATATATGCCAATAGATATAAAATCTATCAAAATATCTTTCATTTTCTAAAATTGACCACCCCTTTGAGCATAACACTTATTTAAGTTTGATTAGTTTCGTACAAATGAAAATCTTAAACTAAATAATTTAAATTTGATTTCTTACTTAAAAACAGATATTTTTTATAATTCTGTTGCTTGTTTTTTTTGTAAATATTCATTCTTTTTTGTTTCACTTAGCCCGAGTTTTAAGGTTTATTTTTAGATAAACCAATTTTAAAGATAAATATAAGGAAATTCATTCCTGGCATTAGATGAAATGGGATAGAATTATTTGTTGGGATAGAATCGGATACAGGGTAACGTTCAGAGCTCTGAAAATAACCTTTTTATGTCAAGTGTTTTCCGAGATCATACCTGGGTTTCTGCTGGATTCCTCTATGACATAATGATACATAAATATTTTACTTCGTTTATGAATACAAGTTCGATCATAAGTGATGGGAGATGAGGACCTTTGTCATAAATGTCACATGTTTCACTTACAATAGGTTATATGTTGCCTTTTAAATAGAAGATTAAACGTTAAAGGAAATTTGCTCCAAAAGAGGTCAAATTCTACCTATTTTATATTTCTTGCGTACATATTTAAAATTGTTCATTTGAACAGATTTTTTCTAAAGCAATAGCGCTGTGTTCTTTTATTTTTTCTGTAAATTAATGAAAATTACTCAAAAACATATTCTCCTCGTAACTACTTTGGTCTAGTCACAATTATAATTGGTCTCTGGTCTAAAAAGGCCTCGAAAGCATTGCACATAGTAGTTGTCCCTCCCACTGGATTTTGCTTCCTATTTCGATTTTTCTTGGATTTGAGTATTTCCTGTATTATATTTGGATCATGGAATTTTTACTTCTTTGTTTACTTCTACTGATGAGAGGTTGCCCCTTGAAAAAAACATATAGCATATAAAAATTACAGTATCTATTCAGCATTGGTAAAGTTGTATCTTCAAAAAGTTCGTACTATAGAGGAAAAGGCTAAAATTTGCTGTAAACATTTAAAACGTTCCAAAACAAAATTTAACTTGTATATAAAAGCATAGGGTCATCGATCAAACACCAAATAGTTCAATCCAGTATGCTAGTTTTTCTTGTGATTTCTGTGTTGCTGCTATTGCGCAAATATGTTCTTTTAATTTTAAAAAGGGATTTCCTTAACATGCATATTTGACACATGGTTGTTTAAATGTAATGAGATATTTATATGATGCAATTTAAATAACTATTACCGGAATGCATATTTTTCTGGATAAGTGTTAAGAAAACAAAACAAAGAACTAATTTACAGTTTTAAAATTGTTGCCCTCTCTTTTATCCAACGTAGATAAACTAAACACTACATATGTCTTATTTTTAAGATTTTAAGCTATTGACAGATAGTTGAGGTCAGATCCAATGTCTTTACCAACAATCAGGCTCATACAAGTTATTTCCTTAAGTTAACAATTTCACCAGATCCTTAAGTTAACAATTACACCAGATTTTGTCTTAAGTTAAATATAAATGTATCTTGGATTTAACTGTAATTGTGCCTTGGATGTCAATAGGCTTGATTTTTTTAGATTTGAAAATCTTAATCAAACTTGCATACATGAATTTGCATAATTACAATATAATATAAAACAACCCTAAAAATATATCCAACATTTTGATATCTTTAATAATTCTTTAACCAAGAAATTGTAAACTAATCTATTCAAACCTGGAACAGTTTTTTCTTTCAATTCTTAAAATATGGATGTTAGTGAAAATAATTTGCCAGGAACATTAGAAAATATTGCCACTATGAAAAAATGTAAGAATTTAAAAATAATTTGTATTTTAAGACCTTTTTTATTTCAAAATTTGAATTGAAAGAGGTTACTACAAAAGATTAATTTACGGTAAATGTGAGGTTTGATTTTTCTTCTTGACTATTTTACCTCAGGTCTGGCGATAAAATTATCAACAGTTATAGGAATTCACGTGAATACCAACTTTACCCCTTTAATTGCAAACTTATTCCTGTTTACTGTTATGAATTCCAGTTTATGGCCAAACTCCACAAATATCCTTCTAGCTATCCTGACGATATTTATGCAGTTCATAAATCTGACTTCTCCAGGCTTGCTTTGAACGAATCTAACTAGGACCGGAGCAGTTGTCCTTTTCTGGATATAAATGTTTCTTATTCACATGGTAAAATCAAAACTGATATATATGACAAGAGAGACGATTTCTCAATCATGATTTAAAAATTTCCAGTTTATTTACAGGGACCTCCTTTTGGCTCCTTCGCATGGTTTATTTATTTCTCAACTTGTATCGACGTTTTAGATTATAATGAAAGAAATCTTTGTATTACCAGAAAATTAATTAGCCAAGGATTTCGTGATTTCGTTTCTATTAAAGATATAAATCTATAAATTTATAAAAACATTTACCAAATTATATCATAAATATAAAGAAATAATTTTAAATCTTAAATAATAAGATTGATTACACCTGCAGAAAAATGACCAAAAATGGTATATCACACCCAAACTTTTATGAAAATGTTGGAAATACAACCCATTTAGGACTTGAAAAAATCTATACAGAAAGGTGATCTTTATGACATTATATAAAGATCTTCGAATATTGTCTTCTTTGCAATCAACATTGACTCATTTCTCAATAGTTTACAGTAAAACGAATGCTAGTCAACATTTTGTTACATTTTTGTACTACATGCTATCGATACTTCGATATCAATTTTGACACTTGCACAATAACTTTGTTTTCTTTCGATTTTAATATTTTTACAATAAATAAAGATAGACATGTCTTGGGTTACATGAACCAAGTTTGTTTGGATGTTGAACTAAGTGACAGAAAAAAGAGTACTTTTTCGAATTCGGTATGTCTTGTTGTCATTTTTTTCTTTTTGCTAATGTTTGCGTATTATGTATCGATTTCAAAAGTTAAATGTTGTCACACCACTGTCTTAGGTTAGGGAAGGGTGGATTAGTCACAAACATGTATAAGCCCACCACATACTTTCTGTTCCTGACCCAAACCAGGAACCTATAATCCAGTTGAGGTCGTTGGTTTTATGTTATAATAGTTAAATGTTGTATACTTATATGACCGATGGTTGTTATATTTAAATGTCATCACTTTTTTATTTTGGGATTTTTTACAACTTGCCGTACAAGTGGATATCTGTCCATTATTGAAGTTATAAGGACAACCTGTAGATGTTTGTAAATAACACGTTTTTGATGGACGTCTCAAAGACAACCATTCTTCTAATCATTTTTGTATTTCCGACTATTAATAAAAAAAATTCTGTATACAGAAGCTTAACTTAACATTCGAAATTACATCTGATTTAATTAAATCAACTCTGAAATATAAACATGGAAAAATTATATAGCGAATAATAATTTATAAAAATGTTGGATCAATGAAAGTGAACCATTTCTCGGAAGAATAATAATTTATAAAAATGTTGAATCAATGAAAGTGAACCGGATCTTGGAAGAATAACAATTTATAAAAATGTTGGATCAATGAAAGTGAACCAGGTCTTGGAAGAATAATAATTTATAAAAATGTTGGATCAATGAAAGTGAACCAGGTCTTGGAAGAATAATAATTTATAAAAATGTTGGGTGAACCGGGTCTTGGAAGAATAAATTTATAAAAATGTTGGATCAATAAAAGTGAACCAGGACTTGGAAGAATAATAATTTATAAAAATGTTGGATCAATGAAAGTGAATCAGGTCTTCAAAGCAAATAATCTACCCTTATCTTTGCCAACAGCTGCATTTTAAAGCAAGTTTTATTTCATTTAAATAGTACAAAAATAGGGATCCATGAAATCAAATGTGAATCTCCTTTTTAACATTAAGAAATTATAAATAAATAACAAATTAAATTTAAAATATGACAAGGCCTTTGATGGATTATTACAGCAATTACACTTTACATCTTACCTTGTAGAGTAACAAAATAACAAAATCATGAGAAATTATATCTAAAATGAATCAATTATAGACAAAGTATATTTTTACTTATTACCCTGTTGAATTTTGCTACTTTTGATATCTGCAACTAGTAATCAGAACCTTTTGAAATGTTACGATAATAACAATATAATATTACTACATTTTTTAACATAAAACCTTTAATAAATTCAAAAGACTTAAACACCTGTACTTAAAGTGTTTTATGTAAAAAGGTTCATTTATTTTATGGTTTCTTGTTCTTGTTTGTTTGCCTTTTTAAAATATAATTGTATCAAATTTTTTAATATGAATATAAAATATTTAGATTAAGTTATATAATATGTGAAGTTAATTTGAATTAAATTGAAGTAACTCAATACAATGTATCGTCACAATATTACAACTTCAATGAATTGCTAAAAAATATAATTTTAAGTTTGCATACCTTCGGATTGCAGAAGTAGGTCTCGTCAAAAAACAGGAGAATTCATCATACTCCACTGCCAAAAATACCAAATTGCACTAATGATCTCTCTGATTCGCTCAGTGATATACCAATTGAAATAAATACAAATCTCCTTGTTTTTGGTTAAGACAAATTGAGTGATGAACTTATCATCCATATTTTTAAATCCACTCAAATGTGTATCATAAAAAGTAAGCGATATTTTTAAACTGTTTCATATTACTCAAGTTCACTAATTATTGTACGGAACGTAATTTCATCTTGTAGTTTTTATATTATTTTCCATATTATACCCCCACTCACCGAGTGGGTGGTATATTGGAATACCCTTGTCCGTCCGTCCGTCCATCCGTCCGTCATT